>BPLR01020451.1:0-58361 GCA_021605095.1 Caerostris extrusa | reverse complement strand
ATAACGATTGAGGGAAATTGTGACTCAGTGGAGAAACTGAATGGTAATTCGGAAAGGCCTTTTGCTAGAAGAAAATTTTAATGAGACAATCACCGAGAATGGTGTTGTAACTGGTAATTATCCTGTTGTGTGTGGGTAAGGGGTATTTCCTTTATTTTTTTTATGAACCAGGAATGGTAGATAACCCTCCCGGTCACACTGTCAAGTCCAAAAGAACCGGTCGGTTTTGGTGGGACCCTTTTTGGGTTTGCGGGCAAAAAGGAAGACCCGTTGAAAGCAGAGCGAACGATCTGCGACAGTGCGTGAGCCTGGTACACAATTTTTGCTGCGAATGGCTACTTGATAATTTATAACATATATCTATGTCCATCTTTGAATTTGCGGGTAGCATTCTTTTTTGTTAAAAGGTTTTGAGGCTACTGGTAAATCACTGCCTACCCACTTATGGGAATATTTCATTTGAGGTATGCGTAATATTATGATTGCTTCTCTATAAACATTTTATTTAATCTGTTTTAAGTGCCAATGTAAAAATCCTAAATTTGATTGTAATTGTACATATTAGTATTCATTAAAAGTAAAGGAAAATAGTTGTTTGTTTCAGTATTCATTTTCGTATTTTTATTAATTGTTATTATATATTTTTTATTATTTTTATTATTATTTATTATTTTTGTATTAATGTTAAATTATTTGGCTGTCCTACGAGTATACGTAGACTAACGGCATCATTTCTATGTCGGTTTTAACAAATGGATCACATGAACTTTGGAGTATTGCGCAATATGTTCGTCTGCGTTTTGATCTGATAAACCTTTTTTTTTTTTTATCAAACGGGTAAATTCCCTTCGCCAGCCATTAGCTGTTCCAAAGCGTTTGGTTGTCTGTTGTGCGTGTTGTTCCCAGCCAGAGCGGAAGTTAATTGAAGATGGTTCTCCATAATGTTCGAGGGACAATTTCGTGTTCTCGACTCCCTCTAGTTGTCCTCCTCCTACAAAACTAAACCTCGACTGATCAGCAAAGAGATCCTAAGAAAATGGTGTTCATTCCAGTTCTGAAGTTATTTGCACCAATTAAAGTGACCTCCTCTTTGTTGCGAAGGCAGTGAAACACATACCCTTGACTTTCTGGCATAAAGACTTATTTCATTAAGCCTTCTGTATATCATTTGCCTAATACAGTAGTTAAAGTGGCGGCTGCAAGCTTTTGGAATTTAACTGGCGAGCAGTTAATTTCCATTCTTTCTGTTACGATGGGCAGTTCCTGCCAGATATCGATCTTCAGAAGCAGTTGTCATGTGTTTACGACCTGATACAAGGCCTTCTTACAGCAGTTTCATCCTTTTTGAAATCGTTTCCATAACGTAGGCACTACTTAAAATATTCAGACAGCTGGCTGCTACCGTGATTGGCTGCCTTGCTTTCTAAACGGCCTATGAGTCTGACTTCAGATTCTTCCAAATGATACTTCGAAGCCATAACAAAGCAATTTGAGTCCTCACACATTGAAATCAAACGTTGTGCTGCAGAAATTCACCAGATATTCACTTTGAGCAAGCGCTTGATTCATCGCCGGATGCCCTAAGCCTAAATTTACATATCAAAAACCGTTTGATTATTTTTGATTGGATAATGCTAATTTTTAGGTTGTTTTTCTTACATTTCCTGCAAATATAGATTACATTGATTAGATATTTCATTGAATATCATTATTTTTTTTTTGGGTATGTAAAGATAAATTTGTACATGGGTGTATTTAAGTAAAGTAAGAAAATTCACTTTCTTGACAATTTTAAAATATATTCAAGAATATTTTTCTGTTAATTTCCTGCTTATCAACCTATTTTAACAACAGCATTAAAAATTTCCCAATAAAAATATCATTTAAATCGTTTATTTTGTCTGTTATTTTAATGAAAAAAAGTATCAGTTAAACTATAATGAGAAAAATTTAAACTAAAAATTTTATAACAGAAACTTATAAACATCATAGAAAATATCCAAATAAAAATATAGCAAAGACACACACACAGAAAAAGAGGCGAAAACGGAAATAAGCACATTTTTTATTAAATACTGTATTGATATTCACATCCAATACATTATTTTCAAATGCAATGGTAAAAGTTTCTGAAAAGCACACAGTTCAAGAGGACAAACTTACACGACGCTAGAAAAAAAAATAATTACCTCGCTGTAGGTATGTGTAAATGAAATCTTAAAGAGTTTTATTTTAAAACTGAACTAAAAAAAATACTAACAAAATAATTAAATTCGTTTAGGTCGTGAGGTAATACTTCGAAATTAGATTCGCAATAGCAATTTCCTTAAAAAAAATGAATGAAGAAAATTGACATGCATGAAAATGTGGAAGTCATATGAGTTTTAATTTTATGATACTTTGAATTAAGAAAATGCGTATTTTCATCTGATAAATGTTCAAATGAATGACTTTTAAATAACATAAATTGCCAATATTTTAATCATATATAATTAAAGGTATAATAAAATCATTTATAATAATGTTTCTATAGATATTTCCATTATAAGAAAATAACACTAGAATTTTGAGACAAATCGCAAAACAGGGGTCGTGATATTTGGCGACTTTTTATGATGCCAGTTGGGCGATAAGTCGCCAGATTTCATAATCTGTGTATCTTGTACTGCTTGTAAACCATTACACTTACAATCGTAGCCCGTTACTTAAAGCACTTTGGCGAAACGAATTTTTGTTGCCAAATCCCCTATTCTGCGATTTTACCGAATTTTGTACGTAGGTGAGTTATATAAAGAGAAAGATAAACTTTTAAGCCAATCATACTAAGTAAAATCTGTGAAAACATGCTAAATATAAAATATATGGTATTTTTAATTCTAAGGAATTTTTTTTTCTTTCATATGAGAGAAAATTATAATAAATAATAATAATTTAAAATTAAAAAATAATTTCATTAAATTTGATCGAAATTAACAAATTTCCTCGAAATGATTCCATTCTATTTGGAAATTGTAAGCTTATATCTTAAAAAATATATCGACTCTATGGCATTTTATAATGGGAAACCTTTTACCCAAATTTGGCTTATATTTCTGCGGATTTATCAATTTATGCCAAATTTGGCATGATTTTTCCACTCCATTACGATTGCGACAATTATGATTTTTAAAAAATCAATTCAATGCAGACATTAATTTGCTTTCTTCAATCAAATTGTTTGATGTTGATTAAAACTGAACCAAAAGATTCGTCGTCTTGACGTAAAGGACAGCATCATATGCTATTTTAGCAAGTTTTCGTTAAAGAAAAAAAAACGAAGTAGCATGTATTTTTATTCTCAAAATACGATTTAAGTACACTAAAATGCGTAGAAAAAATTGTCATCTAATTACGATGCATTACCCCACTTACAATTCCATCAAAACTTGATGTAATAAATTACGATGATGATACAAAGAAAATGACCAGTAGTGTAACAGTCTACGCGAACATCACTGGTACTTTCTTTCAGAATATTTGAACAAGATTGACTCTTCCTGTTCATACACATAAACAAGAGCGAATGTTTTTACACCACATATAAACATGACAAGACTATATACTATATAAAACGTCCGCCGGTTCCAGTGACTGTTGTTCATAATCCTTGTCGCACATCAGCCTTTTTTTCCTCTCCTTTTGTCGTGCTGTAACCGGGACTACAATCCGCAAAGGTTGAATTAGCACTTATATGGCCGATTTTCTATCTGAAACAAATTATTTGCATTAGGTAATTTTAACAACAATAAATAGATAAAAAAAATTGTAAAGTATAAAATTAGGTTTTATATTATTGGTGACTTGATGGAGTGCCTTGGTCGCGCAACGACCACACCTCCACTTGGCGAATGGTGAACAGTGATTGGTGGTCGAGCCCTTTGCCAATTGTAAGAAAAATTAAATAAATCAGAGAAGGAATAATAATTTCTAAACATCAGAGAACAAAAACATTACAATTAAGACAGAAAGTCAGAGTTACAAAAAAGAAGAGTAAAAAAAAAAAAAAAAAAAAAAAATCATCATCCCATAAGCAAAAAATATTAAAAAATTAAAGGAATAAGCACTGATGATAAATCCAATAACAAAATGCAATAAAAAGCAAAATATTAACGAGGCTACAGCGAAACCGAATCAAAAATCTCCAGAAAGGAGGGAATTATTTGTTAATGTTAAGAGTATAGCGAGGTCTTTTTGCGATTTCTGGGTAGAGTGACGTCATAGTCGTATATTTTTAAATCATTTAGAACAGGGTTAGTGGATCGGGAAACGGAGTCATAAAAGTTTTTTGCAAGTTTCTCGACGAATGCGCGGAAACTAGGAATATCAAGAGAGTGCCGAATATCATTATTTCTGAAATACCAGGGTGCATCAGAGATCATACGAATAATTTTATTTTCGAGTCTTTCGAGCACGAGAAAGTTGTTATTGGCTGTAGAACCCCAAAATGGACTCGCATATGCAATGACAGGTCTAAGATAAGAAAGGTAGATTAATTTTTTAGTTCAATTGTTAGTGAGGAATTTCTACAAATTACGGGGGAAGAGTTTTCTTAATTGATTATTGAATTTAGTGCGTAGATAATTAATATGCGATTTATATGTTAATTTGCTGTCAAGTATTATGCCAAGGTATTTAGTTTCTTTGGACCAGGAAATGTTAGCATTATAAATAGTTACGTTAGGGGGAATTAGTTTATTTTTCCTGGTGAATAGCACTGCTTCAGTTTTCGAGACATTAAGTTTTATTTTTCCAGTTAATGAGCCAATTTTCAAGCGTGTGTATGTAGTTTTGTAAGTTTTTCCTGATTATGTTTATGTTTCGCCCTGTGTGATAATAGCAGTATCGTCCGCGTAAAGTGTTAATTTAATTTTGTGATCTTGTGGGATGTCGTTGGTGTATATGTTAAACAAAAATGGTCCCAAGATCGAGCCCTGAGGAACACCGGCAAGGGGTATGACAGTTTTAGAATCAGTGTTATCTACAGAAACAACAAAATTTCTGTTTGTAAAAATTAGGTTTTGTGAGTTAAAATAGGTAAACAGGATATTTCGTGATTTGAATGTAGGAGAATAGAATATATTTTTGTTACCTACGGTTTTATTAGAATTCAATCCATATAAATTTGGCCACTTACCATAGAAACAGAAAGAACATAAACAAATCATAATTACAAAAGGGAAAAGACTAGATATTCTGAACAAAACGACCAAAAGGCCTTAAAAACAGTTAAAAGTAAATTAAATGTTCTAAGGATAAAAAAATTAAAAAGCTAGAAAGCACCGTGTCCATGTGATCATAACATTCTTTCTCTGGCCTTCCAGTAAAGAGTACAAAATCAACATTATGTAGTAAGTTAAGAGTCCAGTCCCCAGCAAACAAATATGTGGGCCTTATTCATTTTCTCAAATCTTACATAAAACACATCTATCAGAGTTCGCAATCCCTATTTTGGCCAGATGTTCGCCAAAGCAGTCGTGCCAGTTCTTAATCTATAATTGGCAAACAACCTCTGAGAGTTTTTCCACTCAATTTTTCCTGTCATCCCCGATTGTCTCCCAGACTTTTCCTTTGGTGTTAGATTATAATTCACTAATATACGATAATATCATCATATATTAGTATGACGTTTGTAAAGTAATTTTTTAATGAAGATTTCAAAATGCATAGTAGGGGTATGGTTCAAGTAGAAACAAATAAATAAAAAAATAAATAACAGCTCTCTGACATTAAATTTCACAGAACTTCATAAAATCGATACATAATCGGAAAAAATATATAAAAGCACATAATGAATAAATCATACATAAACTATATACAAATAGTTTTAATTGATTTTTAAAAAAATATGATAGAAAACAAGATTAAAAGACAAAATTTTATTTTAAGTGCTTAGCTATATTTTGATGCTACATATATCCCTTTCCTACCAAAACTTTCTTAAAACAATCGTTTCTTTTATTGCATATCTCGTTCATGTTTTTATTGGATAAAATTTTTATTTTACAGCCGTATTTTGCTTTTTTCTTATTGTGAAGAACTATATCAAAAATATAGTAAGGATTTTCATTAGTAGTAAAAGAACAGACATTTTTAAGAGTTTGTTATAATAAATCATCAGAATGAAGGTTAAAAATATTGTTAAAAATGCAAAGACATTGTTCGAAAGATATTTCTAATAAAATAAACAAGTACATCGCAGAAAGATAATTCATAATTTTTTATATTACGCATTTTTATTGCTCCTGAATCATGTATAGTAATACGATTTTATTACTTGTTTTCTACAAATCACATAATATTTTTACACTTAAATTCATGGCAACTTATATATCAAGGATTATTTTCACTTTTCAGCTACAAAATATAATATAAAAGCAAATTTTAGCAAATAGTATCAAATTTACCCTATAAATAACATTTGGCGTGTTTAAAGTATTTCTAAGATAAACTGCGCCAAATGTGCCAAATCACAAATGCGAAGAGTTTCAAAATTGATGCCAAGGATGTGGGTTATAATGCAATTTTCGTTTAATTTTTCCTGGAACAACATTGATAAAACTCTTTATTTGCAAAAAATTCTAAATCTTAAATTCTTTAAATTTTTACTTTGAATTTTAATAAATTCAGAAAATAATAATAATAAATAAATTTATTAACATTTAAATGTTTTATGTTTAATAATGATTAAAATTCATAGAATTATAAATTGATTTTAAGTTTAGGATTACGATTTCACACATTTGACAAACTATTATAAAATCGCGCCACATAATGTTTTTAAATTGTATTTTTACAGTATATAAATGTGTATTTTTCTTTTTTTGCCTGTTGGGGTTGCAGACGAATAAGTATGTATGTCATTGTCCACTGCAGGAACAGGCAGCAATACAACCGCAATCAGTTATAATTCGTTATACACGAAATAACTTGACGCCGTATTAAAAAGTACCGAGAAAAACAGTCTCTTTTTAATTGTATCTTTCTTTAACATTTGGCAACATTTCCAAAAAAAACGGCAACTTCCATACTTCAAAATCAAGCCAAACATGCATTTTGCTTCGATGAATTCCATTTAAAACAAGTATTATTTACAGTCACTTAAAAACAAAAAAATAAATG
Organism: Caerostris extrusa; assembly: GCA_021605095.1. NCBI lineage: Eukaryota > Metazoa > Arthropoda > Arachnida > Araneae > Araneidae > Caerostris > Caerostris extrusa. The sequence continues at coordinate 51,203 of BPLR01020451.1, read as the reverse complement.
GAAAAGTAGATCAAATGGTAGAACGTCATAATACCAAACGCGAACTTAACCAGTTTGATAGTATGAGTAAATATGGTTCTGTAATTGCTAAATTGGGGATTTTCCGATGTTTGATGCCTCTCAGTTTCGCGCCAAATCAGCAATCGCCAAAGGGCGATGGCCGTCGCCATTTTTGTTCATTTTTCCATTAAACTTCCTAAAATTTCAGCATTATTTTTATTCGAATTCTGCATCGCGAAATCCAGCTATCGTGATAGAGTGCAATTCTCTTCAATCGCACCCGTCATCTGGCGCACTTTGGTGAAAAAAATTTTTAAGTCAAATCCCAACGGCCCCTATTCAGCAGTTTTACCAAATAATCAATATCACTTTATTTTGTGTGGCCTTGATCCTTTGTCACTCGGACTTCAACTTCAGACATTGCATACAGGCTTCGGTACTTACGTATTAACGCCACCGAGCAGAAGTTGCACTAATGCGCCAATAAAGATCTACAAATGTGCCAAAATAGAGACTTTTGAATCCATGTTAAACTCTATATCGGCCCATTTTCCACAGAAATCTGACTGACTACTTTGTTTTTAAATAAAATATTTTGAATTTTGAAAGTGTTTTGATTTTAAATAAAGTGTTTTGTATATTTTATGATTTGTCACAAAAATTTTAAGTGTAGAAGGCGCCGCTTAAAAACCGCCAAATCTGTAGCTGCGGTGGCGTTAATACGTAAGTACACAGGCTTCCTCGGTCGCTCAGGCCTACCGCCTTGCTTATTGTAAAATACACCATACTTAATTTCAGCTAACATTACTATTAAGCATAAGTTACAAATGCACGTTTTCATTGTAGTTCGAATAAGTAGTCGGAACTGTGTTTAAGTTTTCAATTTTTATCACGCATTCACACACTATTCAAATCATAAATTTCTTACATTCAGCAATTAATTTTCCGAAAATTAAAAAAAAAAAAAACATTGGTTCGCATGTTATACTGTCACCATCCCGAGAACGAAAAATACAGCAGACTTAATGATAAACAAAATTTCCTATTTTTCACATATCATACAGCGTTTTGTATAACATTGCCAATTTGGCGAAATCGGTGGACCAAAGTACGATCCAATCAAAAAAAAGTCAAAATACATAGATTAAATTGCATCTGAATAATTACGAACATTTATTGATTACAACAGCATCTATTTCATATATAAATGAACTTGAGTTTTGGCAGCAGTTGTTAACGATATCAAGAGACTTTGATACCTAAAAATTGGAAATCTTGATATACACATTTTGAGTATTCATAAAAGACACTTCAAGATTTATTTATCTTCAGAAGACAGTTCGGGAAGCTGATCTAGTTTATTCGCCATTTCCTCGAGTTGTTCTTCCGTTTTCCCAGCATCAGCTGCTACCGGGTCGAAGTTCTTGTAGGGCTCCAGCTTCTGGATAAGATCATCCGAGACTGTCAGGTGTTGCCCAGTGCTTCTTGTAACGATTGTCCTCGGTATGGCTCCGTACTGGCCTTTCATGATCTCCATCACATGAGCATGGCCAGGAGGTTGATGCTTCAGGGGGTTGGAGAACATTTCCAAGTCTGAATCTGTGTTCTTGATCCTACAGAAGGCCGTTTGTGACCTGGTGACGACCCTGCCGAAGCTGCAACCGGGCTCGTATAAGTCGTGTTGCCTCCAGTCACTGGGCGTGTCCGATATGCTGCCCACTCTTTTTTTCACTGGCGGCATTGTCACTGTCAACAGAATTTTCTTTTCCTTTCCTTGAAAGACGTTTAGGGTTATTTAGCAATTTTTTTTTGTTGTTGTTGCTGTTGTTGTTGTAGTTAATGATTTAGCTATAATTTTTGGGGTAATTTTAGTATTTAATTTACTATTCTCGCTTCATGTCTAAATTTAGTAAAAGCTAATCTACTCTGAACTCTTGAATATCCTCAAGCTTCTGAGCTGAATGAAATTGAATTTTAAGGCTAAGTGATGAATCGACTGAACTGAGAATTTAGAGAACTGAATGATTTATCTGTGAAAATTAAAAATCTATCTAAATAACGTGATGATTTCACATGTCTTGTGATCACCTCGTGTTGTTATACTAAATTAAATTTCTGTTAACTTGTGATAAAATCATATATTTATTTATAGCAAATATTTATGATTGCAAAATAAAATTGACTAGCGTAAGGAAAAAATACATAAAACTAAGTATTTAAGACATTCGTATGTAGTTTTTTTTAATGGCAAAACAGTTTTGTTTGAATTTGCACATGGTGGTCTAATCTTTTTATAAATATTTAATATTAACATAAATAATAAATCTTTGATACCTCATTTTATGGAATTGGAAGATATAAATATTACAGCAAATTTCAAATGCGCTGAAAAACTTTTTAGTTCAATGTTTGGTTTGGTTTGTCGCTCTACAGTCATTTTTTTCACATTTTGGGCAAATTAGACCGGGCTTACAGTTTAATGTGGATTCCGAACCACTCACAAACATCCATGCCACCACCAGGAACCCTAAGGTACCAACGGCCAGAGTGCTCAGGAAGCATTTGGAAGCGAGAAGAATCGATGGCGATTGTTGCTACATGGGCAGTCAAGCTCCCTGGTGGGAATTATTCCAGGTTTTTTCATACGACACAATGATTTTCTAACTAATCTTTGACGATAAGCAACTGGTTGTTCGCGAAAGTGAAGTTGCATTTACTGGTTCTCCTCAGCATTTGATGAGGAAACGCTCTACTTCCTTGGATCTCTATATGCTAAAGTACAAGAAACGAACATCATGCTGATCAAGTTGGAATAACATCCAAGGAAAATGGTGATTTAAGGGTCTCCATAACTGCTGTCAAGGTACAAAAGGACCCAAAAGCCTGGAACTACTCAAATCTGAGATTGCACTGATGATTGCTGTTCACTTCTACCTAGACTTAATACTAACAGCGCTAAGTTCTATGAAAGGCACCAATTTATTGTATTTATTTTTAAAAAAAAAAATTGTAAAGCATCGATTTCCATTAGAGTTGAGAATAATGAGGAAAGTTATTTTTAAAAATTACACTCATTTTTGTGATTTTGAACATAATTTGGGGAAGAGGCTCAAGAAGTCATTTCGCCGATATAACCGTTTGAATCATTAAATCCAATTTGATATGTTTATCATGGGATTAGCATATAAAATTTTTAAAAAAATTTAGTATTTGATTACTCAATTTTTTTATTAATGGCCAGTCCTACTTCAACCAACTGATTGCAAAAGAACAATATTTGATGAAATATGGGGAAGAATACAACAGTTCTCCGTTGTAGAAATACAATTAATTATGGCTTCTTCCACTGAAGAATTGATAGACAATTGATATCTTAATTAAAAAACAGTGTTCAAAAATAGAGAAGCGCATTCTATTGGAATGGAGTGTCTTTGGCAAGACCAACTCCTTGAAGTCCGTAATGAATTCATGTAAATCCAAAGTTGATGGATGGCTACTAGAGTCATAACTTGACGGTTGTGTAAGAAAGATATTGAGATGTCAAGACCTTGCAACAAGAGACTTATTAAGGAGGAGAAAAGCGTTCGAGTTTCTGTTTCGGGATTCAATGCACATTCGTGATCAGTAACCATATTTTTAAATTATTAATAGCATCATAATTCACTGAAGTGACAAAAGTCATGGGATAGCAATATGCAAATTTTCAGATGGCAGTAGCATCGCGTAGAACAGGTATAAATGCGCAGTGCTTTCGCAGAGCTTTCATTTCTGTTCAAGTTATTCATGTGAAGAGGTTTTGACGTGATGATGACCGCACGACGGGAATTAACAGACTTTGAACGCGGAATGTTAGTTGGAGCTAGACGCATGGGCCATGCCATTTCGGAAATCGTTAGGGAATTCAACATTCCCAGATCCACTGTGTCAAGAGTGTGCCGAGAGTATGACATTCCAGGCATAACATCCCACCATGGACAGCGCAGTGGTCGACCGCCTGCACTTAACGACCGAGACCGGTGACGTCTGCAAAGAGTCGTAAATTATAACAGACAAGCAACACTGCGTCAAATAACCGCAGAAATCAATGTGGGACGTACAAGGGACTTGTCTGTTAGAACTGTGCGGAGAAATTTGGCTTTCTTGGGCTATTCCAGCAGAAGACCGACTCGAGTACCTTTACTGACAGAACGACATCGCTTGCAGCGACTCTCGTGGGCACGTGAGCATATCGATTGGTCCCTAGATGAATGGAAAACCGTCGCCTGGTCCGATGAGTCACGATTTCAGTTGGTAAGAGCTGATGGTAGGGTTCGAGTGGGGCTCAGACCCACGAAGCCATGGACCCAAACTGTCAGCAAGGCACTGTTCAAGCTGGTGGTGGCTCCGTAATGGTGTGGGCTGTTTTTTCATGGCATGGACTTGGTCCTCTGGTGCTACTGGATCGAACATTGACTGGAAATGCTTATGTTCAGCTACTTGGAGATCACTTGCAGCCATTCAAGGACTTCATGTACCCAAACAACGATGGGATGTCACCGGGCCACAACTGTTCGCGATTGGTTTGAAGAACATTCTGGACAATTCCAACGAATGATCTGGCCACCTAGATCGCCCGACATGAATATCGAGCATTTATGGGACATCATCGAGAGGTCTGCTCGTGCCCAAAATCCTGCACCATCAACGCTTTCACAATTATGGACGTCTATCGAGACAGCATGGCTCAATATTCCTGCAGAAGACTTCCAACGACTTGTTGAGTCCATGCCACGTCGTTGCTGCATTTCGCCGGGCGAAAGGAGGGCCGACACGATATTAAGAGATATCCCATGACTTTTGTCACTTCAGTGTATAATATATCTATTATAAAGCGATACTTCAGATAAATTTGAGAAAAAAATATTAGGTTACACGAAAACCAGACTGCTTTCTGGTACTTTATCGAAACTCACGAATTTTATTTATACATATAAATGTACTTTTTTTTTTTTTGTTTGTTTGTTTGTTTTTCTACAGCTGGTGGTACTAGACAGTTATATTTATGCCATAAGCAAAGGCTGCACCGCTGTTACTCATTTAGCATATTACCAAAGGATTTCCGTGGATTGAATTCCCAAATTCAAAAGCGATTCTGGACTTGCTTTTCTAGAATCGGACTTACCATTCGAGCTGTTCAGTGCCACTGTCAACTCATGGTGCTCTCCAATCTTTTCGTCTTCTCTGGTCTCTGGCCAGTGCAGCTCCACTCCCAAGTAGTACAGCCATCCCCCGACGATTGCTCCGACATGAGGTCCAACAAGACCCACCCACCAATAGTTGCGATGGCTGCGAAAACAAGAAGGATTCAATCATTAAAAACACATGCATTTACAAATATATCATGATGTCACTGCCATAAGGCCATTGTCTCATGGTCCCATTTCAAAAAATAACACGAACACACTTTTAGATGAATACAAAATAAAATAATTGCACCAAATTTCAAAATTTTTAATTATCGAAATTTCAAAATTATTGAAAATAGCATCCCGATGCATGAGTAATTTCCGATTTAAAATCTGAAAATATTAAAGACATGCATTCCTTTTCTGTTTGATTTGGCTGTCATCAAGTCACATGTTAAATAAAAATATTTCTTAATTACTGTAGATGTCTAAAGTAATTCATAGAAAACTTATCACCAATTTAAAATATTAATTATTTTTTATTTAACATATTTGTTAATTTTTCCATATAAAAAAAAGTTAGTTATTGGTACTGAAACTTTAATATCTCTTAACCCCCAAGTAAATATTCGAACATAGAAACTGTACTATTCTGTAATAAAAGAATAGTATAAATATAAGAACGGAAACGGCTTTCTCAAACTAAAAAGTAAAAGTTATATTATGAAAAGGTCACATTGAGATTTCCACAATCCCAGCAATTCTGATACTGACAACATACTCCAGGAGAAATAATACACATTCGAACATGTTTGGATTCAAGATGCAATACTTTTGTTTATTTTAAGTTTATTAGCATTTTAATAAGCAAAAATTACATAATTTTGATGTAAGTTACATTTATCTTTCAGTCAGAGTCTAATAGTAAACAACATTCCTTGTTTTTCAGTTTGCAAGCACGTATAAAAAGTTTTTTCACTTCAATCAACTTTTGGAATTGTCATGATCATGACTAAAGCAGTCCGATATCAATTCAATTCCAGCAATTTTGAATTATAGGCTTTGTGTTTTGTTCACAGACATCAGAAGTAGTCTTATCAGGAATTGTAATCTTATGAATTAGCACGATGTAGTGAGAGGGTTATTCAAAGGTTATCATAGAAAAAAAAAGTGCTTTTTAGCGCCATATAGTATTTTATTACTAACATATGTCTGGCATAGCCAGTTTCTTCTAACCTCACGCAGAGAAAGACTCCTTCTCCTTCTAAACTCACCCCTAAAATGAAATTTCGAACATCTAGTGGAGAATTCCTTGAATTGAACTACGGTAATATAAAGGAATAAGTAATATATTTCGAGTTGCAACGTCGACGACTTCTTCAGAGATACAGGAATCTACGATTAAACTGGGACAATTTTGTTGATAAAAGGGTAACGCAAATTTTGTCTTATTTATTAATCAAAATTTTAAATGATTTCAATTCAGCGATTAGCATGTTTTATCTATTTACTTATTTAACAGTAAAACAACATTGAAAATAACATCAACCATCAAAGATTCGCCAACCACAGAAAGTCGCCAAATTGGCGTTTTTTTAAATTGATCTAGGCTTTGTATTAGAAGCATACCTATCAATTTTGCTGATATTTGAATGTAGATTGTGGCCATGCATAGAAGAGCACAGGCATAAACATTGAAATATATATAGAGAGATAGTTTGAAATAAATTGTCAATAACTATCAGAATGCAAAAATTAAAATCAATCCATCGTCATTATTTTAAAAATGAATGCTATATTCTAATGTCACTCTCTAAATAAGACCAAGAACTTTGTCTGTCTTTCTGGATTTCTCAAGAATTAAAAACTTAATACTACAATTTCAAAAAACAGAACTTTTGGATTTCTATTAAATTTTTTTTTTGTATGGTTCGTAGCCAAAAGTTACGAAAAAAGTCACTTTCGGTATTTTAAATTAGAATTTAAATAAAACTCTTATTCTTTTATTGTTTGCTCCACCAGATGGTTGTTGGCAAGCTTCGAGCGAAAAATGACAGGCTATTTCACGCCTGGTGCCATTTTGGAACTTCTTTCTTGATGGTGAAATGCTTGAATACGCGGATTCTATTTTTACTCGTTAAGATGTTTTGCACTCACTATTGAAATTGTTTTTAAGATGCTTGGTTTGAATATTCCTCTGCCGATAAATCATTTTATTTTTGGGAAATTAAAAACAATTCATTTGCTATAGCTTGAGGTTACAGTGACATTAATGATATAATAGATATAATAAGAGGAGTGAAGTTTTATTGAATAATAAGAGGAGTTACGCTCGAGGGCTCCCGCTAACAATGCAAATAACAATATTCAGATTTTAAGGCACGCGGTGTCTTCAAGATATCATTTTCCCTGTCATTATTGATTATTTTCTATAAAAGTACTGGGTAACCTTTAACCAGAACCATTTGCACTCTTCATTTAGGGGTCACGTGGAAGCTCTAGTCGAGACGTTAAACTAAGAACATTTAAAAAAATAGTCTTCAAGCTTCGAGGGCTCCGCTAAACAGGGTTAGAGAACTATTATGCAAATTCTTCTAATAATCAATATAAATAATGCTGCTTTTCTGTCCTCTTTTATTTTTTACAGATGAAGTATATCAAAGCTACATCTGTGCTGGTAATATGAGATGTTAATACCTGATTTAAAAGGTTGCTGGTAATAGGAAATTTTATTTTTGATCTGAAAAAAATCAATTTCTTTTAGAGTGAAATAACAATATAAATAATGCAATATGGTTGCTGGTAATAGAATGAAAAAAATTTCAAGATAAGATATTTTTTAAGCGATCTTGCCCCAAAAGATGTTCTTAAAATGAATAATCAATGCTTTCATTCGAATAATCAAGCAATGAATTCATGATTAAAGATAAAAATAATATAAGAAACAAACAGCTAAATATTTCTATACTATATACTTAATACTCCAGTGTGCGATGAGACAATATCCCCAACACCGAGTACAAATCTCACCTGAATGTCTCTGCCCCGTATCCGGCCACTGCAGTGAAGGCCCTGGTGGCGAAGTCCCTGGCTGGGTTAAGGGGCGCCATACAGTTGGCCCCGAAGCACATGGCGAGTGCAGAAATCATGAAGCCCAGGAAGACAGGGTGCATCCACTTGGGCATGTTCAAGTTCTTGGTGTCGACGATGGCCAGAGCTGTGAACATCAGTAGACCTGTGCCTACAATCTAAAAAACAAGGCATTGCTCAAAATAAATTATGCCCATGATTATGTATATGTATATATACACAGTCCAGTCACATTAATGTGACCATCACCTACTTTCGACGTCAACGTGAAATAACCAATCACAAAAGGCAGGTGGCAGCACATTGCAGTGGAGTGTATATAAAGAATGTCCTAGGACATCGGAAAGCATTTCAATCGTTCGCGTAATGCAGAAACGTAGCGATTTATCCGACGTCCAAAAGGGCATGATTATTGGCTTTCGGGCCAAGGATGGAAGCATTTCGGAAACGGCTAATTTTGTGAACTGTTCGCGAGTATACCGCGCATGACAAAATGGCACTATCCAAAATCAGCGGCGTGGCACATATGGTGCACCACGGACTACATGCTGAATTTGCTGTATATCTGCCACTAGAGCAGCAGATATACTCAGCTCGAAAGTTCCCGGTACGGAAGACTGGAACTACAGTTCTTACAACAATTTAATTGTGAGTAAAACAAAGGCTAAATGCGAATAGGTCGAGCCAGCCAGTATTCGAACAGTTAATCTCCTGATCCGTAGTCAGGCGCGTTATCCGTTGTGCAATGTAGATTTGAATGTCTTAGGTACTTTTTCATTCTACATGGGTTAAATTGCTCTTCATAAGTTAAAATAAAATCACTAATCCTAATCAATCATGATGAGATAATAAACTTATCAAAATATCTTAGTGTCGTCGGTCCTTGATAAGTCTACAACGTTTAAATTAAATCTGATCGCTTAAAGTAGGGCAAAATCGAGCCCAAAGAGTCAGTTACAAACAAGCATACTGGTGAACTAATATAAAAGCGTATTAAAAAAGAATCAACGGTTTTCGTTCTGAAAGATGTCTGTAAATGTTTCTTTGCAGCTTAAATAGTGTGTATGAAGAGAAACAGATCTCCAGGGGTAAAAGTGATGCGCCGATCAAGATGACTTTTCAAAGGCTGCGTGTTTTAATCACTAATCCTGGCGATCCTAATCATGATGAGATAATAAAATTATCAAAAATATTTTAGTGTCATCGGTCCTTGATAAGTGTACAACGTTTAAATTAAATCTAATCGCTTAAAGTAGGGCAAAATCGAGCCCAAAGAGTCAATTACAAACAAACATACAGGTGAAACTAATAAAAGCGTATTAAAAAAAAGAAACATACTTGATCCAAAAAGCAACTCATAATGGAAACGTATGATTTTGGATAGGTGGCCCAAATGAAGGCTGTAGAGTTTTCTCCAATAACTGTTCTGTTTATATCGTAGTGATCCAGGGCATCTGAAATAAAACACTGTCATGAAATATCAAATTCATAAATAATAGAAATGAAATTTCCTTATTCAATTCCTTCTATTAGCTCACACTCTTCCTATATATCTTGTTCAAATTTTCAATCGTTCATAAAATACTTTTTATTCATCCATTCAAGTTCAAATACATTTTTTAACTTGTAGTGGATGACACTTGATGTTAATGCAGTTTCTTCAAATATTAATTCAATTAAATTTAATTAATTAATTTTAGTTTTTTTTTAGATTTAAGTTGCATATATCTACCAATAGATGGCGCCGTTATACAAATTGTAAAAGAAAAAAATGTTTAAAATTTACCGCTAAGCAAATTATTAAAAAAAAATATTCGGAATGATCATTTATCATTAAAAAAACTAGAACATTAAGAATAAATATTAAGCCTATGTAGTAAAACTTTTGAAAAATGCGTTTTAAAAATAAAAAAGAACATTGTGACAAAGTTTAATCATCACGCCACTAGATGGCACCGCTCGTTAATAATAAAAAATAAGGTAGTTAATTAAAAAAATTTTTTTGTAAATTTTTGCTACTTTTCAATAGAAAAAAATAATAAATTCGGAGGATAAAAAAATTGGACTTCGAAAATTTCTAATAAATACAGTCAGACAAACAAATTTACTTTACACATTAGAGAGAAATTAACATAAAAACAAGTAATATAGAAAAAAAATTTGTAAGTCAATTCCTACTTTTATTTTCACTATATTGCAGAAAGTCTTTTATAAATAATTTTCATTCATTTTTTAAGTTTATCTGGCGCCATCTATTGGTAGATATATGCAACTTAAATCTAAAAAAAACTAAAATTAATTAATTTAATTTAATTACTGAATTAATATTTAAATAAAACTGTATTAACATCAAGTGTCCTCCACTACAAATTAAAAAAAAATGTATTTGTACTTGAGTGGATGAATAAAAAGTATTTTATTAACGATTGAATATTTTAACAAGATATATATATAGGAGAGTGTGAGCTAATAGAAGGAATTCAATGAATGTTAATCGAATAAAATATTTTCAATATATATATCTATATATATAATATTTGTAAAATTATTGTAAAAATATTTGTAAAATTAACTAACTATTATTGTCTAACTTAACATGTTGAACGTATAAATCACAACAAAGAATATCAGTAAATTTTAAGATTATTAGTGTCGCTGTAACGTATGTGAAATCTCGATTGTTCATTAATTGCATAGATTTTTAAGAAATTTTTTGAATACCATTACAGTAACGCTATTTCTTCACATTAACAAATTTGAGTGAGAGAGAGGGGTGAGAAATGTACCATTTGTCTCACAACAGTAATATGTAAAACCCTCTATTAACCTGTTAAGATTCCAGCTATTTAACATATTTAACTAAGTAATGTTTTACGTTCAAATTTCATTTTTTTTTTTAATACATTGAAATTGTTAATGATATCAAAATGTTCTGTAACATGATAATCAATGTATTACACAATATACTTTCAATAGTATTATGTTTAAAAACAAGTAATATAAAAAAAAAAAAAAAACGTAAAGTCAATTTCCTACTTTTTTTTTCACTATATTGCAAAAAGTCCTTTATAAATAATTTTCATTCATTTTGTTAAGTTTATCTGGCGCCATCTATGGGTAAATATATGCAACTTAAATCTAAAAAAAAAACTAAAATTAATGAATTAAATTTAATGAATTAATTAATATTTGAAAAAACTGTATTAACATCCAGTGTCATCTACTACAAGTTCGAAAAGAAATGTATTTGAACTCGAGTGGAGGAATAAAAAGTATTTTATGAACGATTGAAAATTTGAACAAGATATATATAGGGAGAGTGTGAGCAAATAGAAGGAATTGAAAAAAAATAATTAAAAAGCATTTTAAAAATGCATTGAAATTGTTAATGGATGTCAAAAGAAAATGAAATTTGGACGAAAACTGAAATAAAAAATTTTCAAAATAAAAATAAGCAAATAATAAAATAAAATATTTTTGGCTCTTTTCAAAATTAAGAATTTTTGTCATTTAAATATTGTTCATATTCATTGCAAGAGTCACTTTGAGAACTGGTGGCATCATGTTGATCAGCAAAACGAAACTAGAATTACAAAATTACCATATAAACATATATAGGCATGCGACAAATTGTTTTTGTTTCTCATCATTAAAACATGTTTATAATAAAAGAATTTGAAAAATATTATTACCGATTTAACAATCGGGCGTGAACACAATTAAGCCATAGATCAAAAAGGTCTTCCTTTGGACCTCACGAGGAAGTGATAAAAATGTCAGTTACAAATTGCAGTGATGAAATGCGAGTACAGTGCTCCTATGGAGTATGGAGTAATAGACTCTTGATACTTATATATAGAGTCAGGGCCAGATTTAGATGAAAAGAGGCCCTAAGCTATTCCACTTATAAGGCCCTTCCACCTCCCATTTTTAAGATTGTAAATTACATGAGAGATAATAAAATACACCCCAATATACACGCCAAATACACGAGATAATAAAAAGGCACGTCAATATTTGCCATAACAATCAGTGAAGGTATGAACTATACTTTGGTGCAATCTAGTATACACAAACGAACAGACCCAATGAGCCGAACACGTTGATCTTAACCAATACATTTTTATGTTTGTATGTTTGTTATGTTTATTAGTCATGTGTGTAGAACTTCTCCTTATTTTCGATTTAGTGTTTTAATGTTTATTGTTTTGGAATAGTGTAATTTTAATTTTGCTAACAATATGAATGTAGGCCCCTCTTGATCTTGAGGCCCTAGACTGAAGCCTAGTTAGCCTATAGGAAAATCCGGCACTGTATAGAGTATATTCTATGTGTAGTTCTATGGAATGCATCTTGATAATACAGAATCTGCTACACATCTGTATTAGCAGCTACTAACTGGACTGAAAGTTCCCATGTTTATGCCAATAATGAACAAGTTAACTTCAAAAGGCGGAAAGTTTCTGTAGAAATAGGTTAAGAAAGGTTTGAGAAAAAAGGCAGAAAGTGCTGACCTCGTAGATACCATCTGCAATGGCATTGTTTTAATTTGTGAAGACATCAGGTACAAATATTACTCTACCAAAGTGGTGATCTGTAGTTATTTAAAGAGGCCAACCATCTTCGCAGTTCATGAATCTAACCCGTAAATCCTTTATTGTCCTTTCAATGGAAACGATTAGTAAGAAATAAATTGGTTAATTTAATTCACTTTTACATATAGCCAGTGCATTCGTAAATACAATTCCTAATTCATTAAAACACCAGTAATTATAATTTATTTGAGCAGTTCACAGTATGAGAATAAAAGTGGTACAATATCAAAAAAAAACTACCTAATTATTATAGAATAATTTGGTAAAAAACACATACACACATAATAGGATGGACACAACGTTGAGAGAATAAATATTCGGATAAGTTACCTTTGTAAGTGATGAAGAGAACTGCAGATGCTACAAATGCTCCTAAATGTTGCGCCAATAAGTAGTGTCCAACTTTCTTCCAAGGAAATTTGCCCAATGTGGCAAAGGCAACTGTTACAGCTGGATTTATGTGACCACCTAGAAGCATATTAATCACGTGAAAACATGTGTAGATAATAATAATAATAAAGTAATATGTTAACCATAGGTTACAATAGGTAATTAGCGGCAACATGAATCTATTTTTCTCTCTTTGCAGGCTTAATGACATGGTGGATGGAACATTTGTTTTTGGTACAAAGACAATTCAGTTCGAAACTGGAAACTTCAGTGTCGAGGCCAATATAGTCAGGGAAAATCTGTACTACGGTCATTTAGTTGAAGTCATTTAGTTGTTTTCAATGGGACTATGAGAACAATAACCGACTAGATACCATCCCGGGTATTTTCCTTCCAAAGTGTGCCTCCTGAATAAAGTGCAGTGTAGCAGACCTCATTGATGTACCTCAGTTAGCGTTGATTCATCAACCGTAAAATATGCAGTGGGGACCGTAAAACCGCATCATAAATCTGCAGACCGTAAGGGCCTTTCATCATGCTCAAACAGGTGTGGAGGACATTACGGACTCTCTAGATGCCATCTTAGTGTTCTTTCCAAATTGTAGAATAATGTAGCAAATCACTTTTTTGCACCCGGAGTAACATTGAATCGGCTACATATGTGCCGCTACAGTGGCTATTGACCTCATGTCACTATGAACAGGTCAGTGATTTGGTTTAGTTTGATTTGATTTGATTTGTCGCTCTACGGTCATTTTTTGGACACTTTAGGCTAATTAGAACGGGACCTACAACTTAACGTGGACCACTCACAAACATCCATGCCACCACCAGGATTCAAACCTGAAGTCTATGATACCAAAAGCTAGAGTGCTACCCACTTGGCTATCAGGCCGCCGCTAAGCAGGTCAATGAAGTCGAGTCATTCATCAAATTTTAAAATCAGCATCGTTTCGTCCAATATATTATGGCAAACTTAGCTATCGGCAACTTGTTTGTGACAATTTTTTTTCATAATTCAACTTTCCGTGTCTTCCACAGTCTATATGTAAAATTTGGATTATTTGCAAAGGCGACAGTTAATAGGCAACAGTTCAACAGTTGCAAAAGCTATTACCTTCTCATAGCGTTCTACAGATTTTTCCATACAGGAAAGATATTTTATGGCCATCCTGTGCATAGGAAATACAAAATTTTATTGCTGATAAATAATTATAAAACCAGTCAATTCATATTCATATATAAATTGCATTTATCATCCGATTGCTTCATCCAAAAAATTTATTTTTCTTTATTTATATTGATCTAAACAATGCATTTACTGTTTCGATTAATAAGTTATTTAAGTTGCAATACAACCATCCAATCTATTAACTGTTCAATTAGGTGAGAGGTCCACTTACCGCTGACATTGGCACAGGTCGCAACGCCCAACATGACGGCCACGCCCCACGCCCAGACGACAGCGAAAACGTCGTCGGCCACTTTGCGCCCTTCCAGACGGGCCTGCGCGAACGCGGCATCACCAAAGATCTGAAAAAAAAATCAAAGAATGTCAAAAAAAATCAAACATTAATAATGAATATTTGTATCGCCATACAGCAGTATTCGATGTTCTTAATATAATAATGAATGTAATAATAAACAGCCAACAAACTAGTTAATACTTCGTTTAGAATTGAAGCTGCATTGTCAAGGATTCACAACGGCTAAATCATTAAGAATAATTTTTCTTGAAGATATTTAATTAAAATACATTGATTATAGCTTAAATAGATACACCACCAAAGATCTGAAAGCAAAAAAAAAAAAAAAAAATTTAACATTGTTTGTACGATAATAAAAACATTGATAAACATTGATTAAAAACAATGGGTACTGGCGGATTTGGCAAAAAAAAAACCAAAAACTGTCGCCATTCAACAGTGATTCAAGTGATAGTCAATGCTAGCAAGTAATAATGACTAACAATGGTAGATGGTATAATAAAATGGGTAATAATGAATGTAATAATAAATAGCCAACAAGCTAGTTAATGCTTCGTTTAGAATTGAAGTTGAAGTTTTTGTCAATTATTCACAACCTCTAAATAGTTAAGAATATTTCTAGATATTTAATTCGCTGCCTGTCTAACGCAAATGAACAAAATTCAAAACTATTCAGAAATAAATAGTTTTCACTACAATCAAACCTTCAGATTAGCTTATTCATAATGGTTTCAGAAAAATTATACTCATCAATGAGTAGAATTTTCTTTATTTACCTTTTGTTCCAAGTTAAAATTATCTAATTTATTTTTTTTTATGGCAATTATTTTATTTCTTGTAAATGATAAATCCTATTAAAATGCTAAATATTGCATTTCGGAAAATTATTGAATACTTTACAACAAAATTCTGTTAAAAGAAGACTTAAAAGAAGGGGGTAGTTAAGACTTGTTATTTTTAACTTTCAACGCGACTACATAAATTGATCTCCTTTTTTGCTCGTTGTACTTCTAAGTGGCATACAATTTCATGCTGCATATTGACAAATAAGCACAATAAGCATGCAAATATGCCAAAAATGGTTATATATGGCATATGTATGCAAATATATTTTTTTTTTTCACCATGAGTTATGTGAAGGACCAGGTCAAGAACTGAAGCAGTGTACCATAGCCGCTATTCTTTCCTTGATTCCTTGATGCAGGACAACTACATAGCCTGAAATTCAGTATGGCTTGGATGTATAATAAAGATATTTCATGGATCATTTTATTAAATTCTGTAGTGACATTTTAAAGTCAATGAAATTATTTTATTTTTATCTCTTCCGGTTTGTTTTCTAACCCAATTTTTTTTGTAACGTGTCCAGTAATTCTTTGACGCAATTTTGCTAAAAGACTTAGAGATAAATTTTAAGAGACGTAAATCATTTATCTCTCCTTATATCAATCATATATACTACTGCACGTTTTCCGTATCAATTTACTGTATTGGAATTCCATATCGCTAATTTATTAGTTAATTATACCATAAGAACCAGGATTAATTTTTATCTTTCATTTTTGAAAAAGAAATTATTATTTCTTTTACTTAATAAATTCAATATATTTTACATCAGAGTTCAAATAAAAACATTTTATGTTTATAGCAGTACAATAAAAATATACAAAATGACCGATCTACAATTTCTATGATTTCAATTTTCGCTAGAATAACTACTACGAAATCAACTTCTTAGTAATTCAACGAGATATTTCTAACTTTTATCAGATATTTCATAACTAACGCATACTCATAACTATTCCATATTACATAATAACTATTTCATACTATATTATATTATATCATAACTATTTCATACTTTATCTCAGACATTTCATAATCAATATTGCTCTTGACTTTATATTATGTATAGCTAACTGCAAACTTACCCTTTCAGCTTTAGATCGTAACGCTCTCACCAGTAAATATTTATATATACAAAATGGATTAGTATATTGTATATTATGGATTAAATATTTTGCATAGTGGATTAAATATTCTCATTTAAGTCACTAAATCTAAATTATTCCTTGAATAAGGAGCTATTAATATTATAGATATATTTTTAAAAAAAATTTTTTTTTATACAGCTATATCTTTAATAAAATTTTTGAAGCTTATATGAAAATTTCTTTAAGATTAAAATCGAAAATTAATCATAAAAATCATAAGCAAAATATTAATTTGGACTGTGTTTGGTTTGGTTTGTCGCTCTACTGTCATTTTGAGCACACTTTGGGCTAATCAGACTGGGACGTACAGTTTAACGTGGATTACGAACCTCTCACAAACATCCATGCCACCGCCAGGATTTGAACCTGAAACATGTGGTACCAACGGCCAGAGCGCTAGCCAACTGGCCGTCAGGCCGCTAATTTGGGTGACATATAATAAAATATTTAATCAATAATTTATGCTCTGTATATTATAATAACTATGTCAAACGTTGAACTATTACAAAATAAAATGAAAAACAATATATAATAGTAGAGTTAAAATCTTAACTGATGAATTGCCTATCTGTCATGATATTGAGTTATCTTAACCAAAAATAAAATCGAAAAAAAAATTTCAAACGCCAAAATCAAAACCGTTTTTTAGGAAAAAGAACCTATTAAATTTACTTATGAATTATTAGATTACAGGTATTTATTAAATTTATATTTATCTTTGAAAATTCTTTGAGGATTTTGTCTTAGGGAAAGGGGTCTCAACAAAATAAAGTTAACTACTTATAAAATTACTCAATAGATCATATTAAACCACAAGTAAATAGATAAGGTATCTGAAGTCAAAATTCTATATATTTATTGCTTTTTTAATAATTTTTTTTTTTACATTCCCCTGATTTGATTCGAATACATATAAAAAAGATAACATTAAAACTAAGAAGTATTGCACAAAAAAATAAATATTTAATTTCTAAAAAAAATATATAATTTCATTAACAAATTAAAATTTAATCTTCTTTTACGTTTCGCCAACTCATTGAATAAATTGTTTATGTCAACTTCAACATTTCGATAATTATTTAATAAAAACTATCACAAACATTCTTCTGTGATAATAAAAATGATAACGATAAAAAAAAAACGCCGACTCATTAAAATACTAAATATTTAACAATAAACAATCGCGGCCTAGTTAGGAAGTGGCTATAAATTCGAACTGAAACCTATTGGTGCACGCCTGATGCCAGATGTAACCAAATTTATCTTTAGAACAAAAAAAAAAAAAATTCTGACATGTTTATTAAAAAAGCAAAATCAGACGATTAAAATTGCTGAAAATCCAAGCCCACCAGTGAGAACAGAACACACTTATTTTTAAACTCAAGCCACGTTGTATAAAAGAAAGAAAAAAAAGAATGTTTCGAGGTCCTGTTTTTCAATTCTCTTTATGTCACCCAACTATGAAACTGCTACTTCACAGCGAGAGTTGTCTGACTTAACTCTCTAGATAAAGATTGTCTACTTTATAGCTTATTCTAATTGTCACGCTGCTAAGTGGCATCATATTTATTGTTTAGGAAGTTTGGTAACGAGAGGACTTCTTGTATATTCTGGACTTTAATTGGGATTTATTTGACAGTCTTTGTAAAAAGTTGATGAGATACGTCAAATTAAAGAGAGGAAAGTAAAAGGATGTAATTTTTCTGAAATGCTGAGAAGCATACACGAGTCCTTGAAGTCATTTCGTCATGTTAATCAAAATAATTAAATAATAATTGTTAACTTAAATCATTTTAGTCATGTTTATTAAACATCTATGTCTATTTTATGCACAAAAATTTAAATATTACCATAAATTGAAAAAAATTGATTAAATAAATTAAATTAAATTGTAAAAAATTAAATTTAATTAGTTAAATTGTAAAAAATAAATAAGAGTAATTAAATTGTAGAAAATTAAATTAAATTAATTTAATTGTAAAAAATTTAATTAAATTGTAAAAATTTAAGTTAATTAAATTGTAAAAATTTAAGTTAATTAAATTGTAAATTTATTAAGTGGAATTATTACTGTAAAGAAAATTTTCTTCTAACATTTTACATTGAAAAATTAAGGATATATTCCATTATTTATTAAAATTGTCATTTTCTAAATTCATTATTTTTACTATTTTCTAAAACTGTAAAACTATTGCAATAAATTAAAAACAGATATAAAAGCTACATAAAGAAATTTATATAAATTTTATTATGTATGTAATATTTCATAACTTTGCCATTTAATAATTTAATAAATTTATTTTATAATAATAATGTTTTTCGTTTCATTTTATATGCATATAGGGATATCCACAAAAACGTATGAATAGCGCATTAAATAAAAAGTTTTTTATAACATAAAAGAAATTTTTACTGTTAAAAACAACACATTTATAAAAAAAAAAAATGCAAAATATAAAACGGTTTGAATTATCTTTTCCGAGGAATTAAAAATCATTTTTAAAAATGTTTACTTTATTTACAATATTACTTTATTTTACCAAAAATAAGGATTAAAAATAATTCAAAATGGAGATTGTTCAATATTATTGTTGAGCAATTGTCGAATAGTCGACCTCTAAAAAGTGGCAGGTGGTATTGTATTTATCCTTAAAAACAACAATCTGTGTCAAACCTGCATAAACCAATATCCATCATTACATTTATTACAAAATGTTGTTTATGCTAAATATCGCATTGAATCATGGTAGGTCAAATCGTTATCACCAAGAAAATAGATTTATACTGATTGCTACCAATGTTGTGAAAGTACAGACAGATATTTGAGATATTCATAGCATTGGTCAAAAGCAATGTTTATGTTTTGTAGTTGTATTACAATATAAATAAATATGCAGATTAGAATAAATATTTCTCCCAAATGTAGGTGAAGCGAAATGTTGGTAGTTCATTTTGAAATAAATTTTGAAAAAAAAAGGATCAACAACCTACAAGTTAGATCGTTATGAAAGGAAAAATATGGGATAAGACATGTAAATTGGATGAATCTGGGAAATAAAAAGTATTATACAATATAATAAACTTATTGACATTCAAAGATTGTAGGGACATAACGCCAATCCTCCCTATTCTTTATATGTGATTACCTATGAACCATTGTTCTTACCCTTAGCCGATATAATATATTGAGTCTAGAACAAGGGTGCCAACCCAAATGAACTTGAGGGCCACTTTGGAAATGCATCGTAATTCCG
Organism: Caerostris extrusa; assembly: GCA_021605095.1. Lineage (NCBI taxonomy): Eukaryota > Metazoa > Arthropoda > Arachnida > Araneae > Araneidae > Caerostris > Caerostris extrusa. The sequence goes on along the minus strand of BPLR01020451.1, from coordinate 31,228 downwards.
CGGACAGCATATAAAATTATATATTCCCAACATTAGATTTGGACCCACTATAGACATTTTTAGAGTGAAAAATTGAAACATAATGAGTTATTATTAGTGTGTTTACTATTAGTCTCACATGTAAGCACAAATAATATAATAAAACTAAACTCGCATTGCATAATATATAATACTAAAAGGAAATATAAAAAATATAAATGAAATAAAAAAAAAATGAAATCATTAACAAATATTTATTTTACTAGTGGGTTATTTGTTCGTGGAAGAATATTATTTTAAAAATCAAAAATGAATTTTTTTCTCATAATTTCTACAGTTAATTTTTGAATATATGGATACAGACATAATGTATTTGTTTAATACATTGCTTTTCACCACTTTGTTCATTATGAAATAAATATATTTTGTAAAAGTGTGATCAATCTCAATTGCTGGAAAAATATTGAAGGCGGGCAGCGGGTTGGCCACCCCTCGGTCTAGAGCATTATATTTTTGTACAATTATTTTTCATTGTTTTCAAGAAAACCATTAACATTGCTGTATTATACAATTTGAATATGCCTGTAGCTTTCAAATGACGTGTTTATTGCAAACCAGCTTACTAAAATGCATTGACGTTTTGTGCTAGTTTGGAAATTATTTTTATTTCAAACTTATGTATATACAGGGGTTATCAAAATAATGGAAACATCAGAGATTTATAAAGAATCCTTTATTAGTATGGTGTAGGACCGCCTTTGGCATGTAATACAGCTTGGATTCGGCTAGGAATGGATTCATACAAGTGCTGAATAGTGTTTAGAGGAATATTGTACCATTCTTCATGGAGATATTGTGAAAGTTCTGGGGGATCATGACAGATCCATCTCCATGCTTGATAGTTGGAAGGAGACAATCACGATCATACGCTTGTTCAGGTGTCCTCCAAACGTACACCCGTCCTGTTTTAGGGAAAGCGTGAAAGACTATTCGTCAGACCATATTACTTTCTTCCACTTATCAATCGACCAGGTTTTGTGAGTGTGGCACCACTGTAGACGAAGTTTGGCATTAGTATCTGTTACAAGTGACTTGGAAATTGCTGCTCTGGCGTAACTGTCCTGCTTATAAGATGCCTTCTAGCTGTAATGCTCTGAGGTCACTTTGCTGAAGTTCTTCACTTTGAGGCATCAATAATCCGCTTCAATCCGTGGCTTACCATCAAGACACGCGCCCCTGGGTAATGCAGAAAGTGAGTAACGTAGGTGCAGCCGTTATGGCGAAAGATCACGGTCTATTTGCCAGCTGCATTAGAAAAATAATAATAATCCGCTTCAATACCCGTCGGTCTCTTTCACTGGGCTTCTTTCCATCCACCTTTTGCTTTGCCGAACTTGTCTTGTCCGGTTGTGTGTGTATGTTGTCATGATTTTAGACACGTCTAAAAGTTGTATATTTCGGTTACACTTGCTCTAATTAGACGGGCAATTAGACTACAATTTGGTCCCTTTGAAAACCTGAAAGATCCGACATTTGACGCGTTTGAAATAAATCCAAGACTTACAGAACTTCAATAAAGCTACCACATACAACCAGAATATGTACATTTCTATTTAAAAACACTGGTAACTATTATTATATGTTAATGCTTACGAAGCTCATTCAAAATGTCACTTTTATTCACAGGTGTTTCCATTATTTTGATAACCCCTGTATAAGGTCAATATGATCTTATCATATGACAGTTCGCTATAAACTGTCGCAAATGCTAACTATGTTGTTGAACTGTTGTCTTTACCAACCCTGAGACTTATTATCAAATCCGTTCGTAATGGTATGTTAAATTAACATAATAAAAGAGAAAAGGAAAGGAATGTCTAAGTTATCATGTCATTATCATCTAGTAAATCATATTTTATAGTTATAAAATATGATTTAAAAACTAATCAACAGAAGAAAAAATGCGATGTCTCTTTTATTCACAGGTGTTTCCATTATTTTGATAACCCCCTGTATATACAAAAAACATCACTTTATAGAGAATGATGTAATTCAAGTCACTGAGTCTTTAAGCTACCAAAAAAAAAAGAGTCACTGTTACATATAGAAAAAAAAAAATGTCACCCATTAAAAAAACTAAAAGAAACGGCTCGTTTAAATGTTGCAAGTTCCTTCACCCCAGTTGGAAGGACAGGGAAGGAAAACCAGGAAATCTTTTGCTTATCTCGCCCCCACTCAAAAAGAAAGAAGAAAAAGAAAAAGACAGTTACGTGCGAGGGCAGGCATGACGTCAAATTCTTGGCACCAGAACCTTTGTTGCAGGAAATATTTAGGGAGGCACAAAAATAATGCAGTAATCGTAAAGATGACGAAAAAAGAGATGTGTCTGTGACAGAATATTTGCTCTCAAAGTGCAGAAAGACAAGAATAGACCCTGCTTACGTTTCATCAAAATATTTTGCTTTTCTGCATCAAAAACACTTGTACAACAAATAAAGTCAAGTTGCAATGAGCAAATATTTGTGTATCTATTCAAAACTTTGACTGTTAGACATGGATCTAAAGCAAATACATTATAAAATTACCACATTTACAAGATTACAAAATTACCACATTTACTCAATGCAAATTGTCCCACTCCAAACATATTTTGAAAAAATCGTCTAGTTAATAGATTAGCTGATTTTCAAGAGATATGTTTACATATACATAACGTTTTTTAATTATTATAATTCAGTTTTTATAGACATTACAAATGAAAAAATAAATTTAGTTATTTATTTTATATAGTATTTGGTTCAATTTTTTTTGTAGCAACAAAAGGCAAAGGAACTCGAGGGATTAAATGGAGTTTATTTATCATTTTATCTTTTTGTATTCATGCTAAAAAAGGTTTACATTTACAAGCATGTGTTAAAGTGAATATAACAGTGTTTTTTAATATATTATGTAACAGCAACCATAACTTTGCTGAGCACAATTTTTAAAATGGAACGTGCTTTTAACAGTAAATATCGTAAAAACTTCCTAGTAAATAAAGATCCTATAAACATGCTAGTACATTATCTATCTACAATTAACAAAAAATTCCAAAAAGAATTTTTTCTATTATTTATATGTTTGTTTATTTATTTATTAAAAATTGAATCATGCACCTGTTTTGACCTTTCGTCCAAGTCTCTAAACTTTTTAAAAATAAAATTAATAATTTTTTAAAGTAAAAATGAACAAATTAGATATGCAGCTGTTTGGTGCATGGATTAAAAACATAATGACATATTTACAACCATACTGAGCAATAACGCAGGTGACTGAATATTTACTAATTGGACTGCATAACGTTTAATTTTTTAGTGATACTTATCTCTATTTAGAATTTCCAAACTACTAATTTCAGTTCCAGAATCTTTTTCAACTTTACTTTACTGTAAAATTAAATTTAAATTTTTAGAACCAAAATTTGGTTTTAATGTTTCAAATATTAGATTTTTTGTAATTCAAAAAAACTTGTAAACAACATTTTTATTAATTTAAATACATTAAAAAAAAAAAAAAGATAAGTTTAAAGTCAGTATTTTGTATTGGTTTAATTTACTTTTCCTTGATTATTCGTTTTATGAAAAATAATAAAATGCTCTTAAAAACTGTATAAGCAGTTCCTACATTTCGTGTTCCGAGAAATAACAATAAAACCTAGGATTCGGTTTGTCGCCCTACGGGTCATTTTCTGCGTATTTTGAGCTCATTAGATCGAGACCTACAGTTAAAAATGGATTCCGAACTACTAATAAACATCCATGGCACCACCAGGAGTCGAATCTGAAGCCTATGTGGTATCAATAAATCCTGAGGATTCCTGAAGGCATGGAAGTATTTTATGCAGGGCCATAGTAATCAAGAGACTAATAATTGTTATAAATCAACTCGTATCTCAAATTTCTATCTAATCGGAATACACTAATTAATTCGTGAAAATTTATTTTTTATTTCTGCATTAAAACGAGTATTTCGACTACCATACATTATTATAAATCAAACAGCAGTTCACTCATGATATCGCACTTACTACTAACATTCTGTTCTATCGCGATTTCATGTTGTTTTACATACAGTGAGCCACAAAATTGAGTATACACCTCTAAAAACTTTTAGACTTCTTCCCAATTACAAATTAAATATTGATTTAAATAGATAAATTTTTTATCCTAGATACTTTAACCTCTGCTTTACCATCCTATAATAACACAATTCCATAGTTAACTTATTTATTACGAAAAAGTTAAGCGATTCGAAGAAAAGATAGAAAACCCTGCCATAAAATTGAGTATACACTTTTATATTTGTAAATTATGCCACCACATTTTTTAGTTTCAAATTTTCTTTAAAGAGTTTCATGAGCAGCTGCTGCTTATAACACGTGCTATTGCACTTCAACGCTTTTAAATAGTATTTTTTCTCATTAAAAATCGTAAAATGAGCTCTCGTAGAGAAACTACTAAATCTGAGCGTTTATTGGTTGTAAAATGGTCGAAAGAGGGCAAATCTCTTCGAGAAATCGCTTCGTTGATTGGTGTAACTCATGGTTGTGTTCAAAAAATACTACATAAGTATAAAAAAAACTGGATCTGTGGCCAATATTCCTGGAAGAGGACGTAAAGAAATACTGAGTACTACAGCGAAGAGGAAGATCATTCACTCAGTAAAGAAAGATCCGAGGGTGAGTGCCTCTAAACTAGCTTTATCGATGTCCTCTACAATCTGAAAAAGATCTCAGTTGAAACAATTCGACGTACCCTTTCACTAATATGGGTTTCATGGCCGTACACCAATACGAAAGCCACTCATCAAGTATGTGAATAGACAAAAGAGAGTGATTTTTGCCAAAGAACATCGTTTAAAGCCTATTTCTTTCTGAACACTAATATTTTCTGATGAAAGTAAGTTTAATCTTTACGGAAGCGATGGACGATTTAAAAATATGGAGAGAAGCTGGGAAAGCACTGGCACTTAAAAACACCATTAAGACAGTCAAGTTCGGAGGTGGATCTGTCCTCATTTGGGGTTGTATGTCGGCTGGAGGAGTTGGAGAGCTTGCTTTTATTGATGGTATTATGACAAACATGTATATTTGGGGATTTTAAATGATAACTTGAAAAAAAGTGCCAGTAAGTTGGAGCTTGGGTCAAGCTTCATTTCCAGCAGGACAACGACCCCAAGCATACAGCGAAGATTGTGCAGTTATACTTGCTGTACCATTGCAAGAAGCAATTACACACTCCAGCCCAGTCTAAAGACATAAACGTCATCGAAAATTTGTGGTCGAAATTAGAGAAAGCTGTCGTACATGAGCACGAAATCACAAGCAAGGAAATTCTCAAGAAGGTTCTGAGAGAAGAATGGGCTAAAAATTTCTGTTGAAACCACTAAAAACACTAGTAGAATCTATGTCCAGAAGATTAGAAGCTGTAATTCAAGCAAAAGGTTTTGCAACAAAATATTAATTTGTACGTTAAAAGCGAAATTAATAAAGGTGTATACTTATTTTTGTGGTGTTGTTTTTCCTCTCGTCTCAGATCTTTTATTTTTTTTCGTAAAAATAAATAAATGTAACAATTTTATAAGTATAGTACGGTAAAGCATAGACTAAAAGTATATAAGGTAAAAATTCAATCATCTTAAAGCAATATTTAATTTGTAATTGCAAAAAGTCTCTAAGTCAAGGTGTATACTCAATTTTGTGGCCCACTGTACATTCGCCTCAATGTCAGTCAGTATCCAAAAGATGAAAGCAGCGTATAGTTTAAACATTGCGTACTACAATTTGCATCTACTTTCCATTATTTTTTTCAAAAGTGTAGACATTTTAAGTGATAACAGCAGCTATCCATTGTGTGATGATATTGGAAATCTCTGACGATGAATCAGAGGAATTTAGTTCACATTTTAATATACCCTCCCCAATGGCAAAATTTATACTTAAACTCCCATAATAAAAAAATAAACAAAACAGAACCAAAATTGTTGATCATAGCTATAAATTAATGTAGTTTTTTAAAAACTGTATTTGAAAAAAACCTATTCATTAAGGAGTTAAATCAGCAATGATCAATCGACAACATGCTCAATTGGCTAGCGTTCTGGTATTTAGTACCACAGGTTGCATGTTCGAATGTTGGCGATGGAATGGACGTTTGTGAGCGGTTCGGAATCCACGTTAAACTGTAGGTCCCGGTCTAATTAATCCCAAAGTGTGCATAAAGCGATCTTAGAGCGACAAACAAAAACAAAACCTTGATATACCCAGCACACGCTGAATGATTTTTGAAGTGAGTGAGCAAGTAAAACGCCGAAATTTAAAATTAAATTGACTTCATGAATGAAGTGAAATTTTTTACACTTCGTCATCCATTACATCATTCTGCAGTTGACTGTACGAGTTCTTGTCGAGTTGGACAGTTCAAACCGTTGTTTCATACTTTGATTTGGTTTGGTTATCGTTCTACGGTTATTTTGTGCACACATTGGGCTAATTAGACCGGGACCTACAGTTTAACGTGGATTCCTAACCATTAACAAACATCCATTCCACCGCCAGAATTCGAACCTGAAGCCTGTGGTACCAAAGCCAGAGCGTTAGCCAATTGACCATCAAGCCACTCATACTCTGAGAGATGAGTAGTTGATTGGTTTGGTTGGTCGATCTACGGTCATTTTGGGCACACTTTGTACTAACTAGACCGGGACCTACAGTTTAAAGTGGATTCCGAACCACTAACAAAACCTCCATACCATTTCCAGAATTCGAACCTGAATCCATAAGTACCAAAGGCCAGAGCGCTGGCCGAATGGCCATCAGACCTTCATACACTGGAGAAAGGCGTAGTTGAAAGAAATCAGATCGATTAGCAATCATTTCAGTAACTACTTGTTATTGATGTAATGTATAGAACAAATACGCAGATGTGAATATTGACCTTTTTTCATAGGTTGTTATTGCGGTTGCATCATTAATGTGCCGATTATCTGGATCTAGCCATTGATGATGAAATGCGAAACTCGCGAATCATTCAGATGACCATCCCTGACTTAAAACAATCGAACATTTTTCTTCTAGAACACGAGTGAAAAACAAACACAATTTATTGCTTTTATAAACTGAAATTCTTTTTTTGCAAATAAAAGTATGAAACCAAATCTTTGCAAGTATCTTTGAAAATATATCTCATGTTACGCATTCTATATGCTTAGGAAAGAAGAGAATGGCCAGAATAATAGTTACAACACAAGGATGGTATTGTTGTTTTTTAAAAACAGTCGGTGAACCTGAAAGAAAAACATTTTTTGAAAACAAGCGATCGAGTTGCTATCGAACGACAATCTACAAGACATTTTGATTAACGCACTCCAGATGCTCAGTCAGATGACTCGTATTACAGTAGCTTCTCGCAGCATCGCATTCCCAGTTTTGCACGCTTTTTTTTTTTTTCTAGAAAAAGTTATACAAATAGAGCTAAAGTGTTTGTGTTTTGCATATTAAAAATAAGTAGAAACCAACCTACAGGCAGGTAAAATTTGATTTATTTGTAGTTTTGTCAAACATTTTTTAATTTTAAAAATCATATTTTTAGAAGCATAATCATCGCTGTTAAAAATTTAATGTTGCAGCATGCATTGCATTTTTTTTTTTTTGTCTTCTAAAATTTTCAATTAGTAGGGATGTATTAAATTTAAGTCTAGCGCTCTGGAGCTGCCACACTAGATTTCGGATTCTAATCCTGGTGGTAGTATGGATGTTTGTAGTGGTTCGAATCCATTTTAAACCATAGGTCCCGGTGTCTAATAGGACTGTACAGCATAGGGCTGACAACCCTACCCTGTAAAAAGAAAACATCTCCGCCTCCGCCTTAGCTCACCATGAGGCTACCATGATGATGATGACGACGATAACTATGGTTACATATGTGTGTATATACATATATATATATACAAATGCCTTAAATAACACATATATAAAACAAAGAACTGGCAAGAAGTGAACTAGAAACACGACCATTATGCACAACAAAAGTCATGACCCTTCCTTGGCGAAAATAATTCATTCTAATCCTTTTTACCCTAAATATTAAAATAATTAATAAATATTTCTGAATAAACAAGAATCTTTTTAATGCAAGTTAGTTTTAAAATGAAAAGCATATTCACTGAATGCGTACTTATTGGTATATTAAATAAAAGCATTCGACATTCATTTTTAAGATAAAAAGTTAGCGCATTTAATCACTATAAAAAATTAAACAAATTTATCCTAACTCCGCTCTGTTGCGAAGAAATATATATATATAACATTAAATTTTAGTAGGCTTCATATATGATTATAAATAATTGTAAAAAAAATATCATAAATCACTTTGAAATTAAGAAAATTCTATAATTTTAAAACTATAATTTTATTACTTATTGTCCTACTATATTTGCTTTAATATTCACGAATTTAAAAGTAGAACATTCAAAATCCAAGACTGCAATCATGAAATTACATTTGTCACTGATGGTAAACCAACTCCTTACCTCTGACATGAAAAAGGTGGATGAGAACAAACCAACTGATGATTAATGATCACAGAAACGAGAAAGTAGTTGATAAATTGCCACAGAAGTTCTAAAAGGATTCGTAAACCATCAGAAAATAATCGAAAAAAAAATTGAAATTCTACAACATGACTTATTCGCAAAAACTCCTCAAATGATATTGGAACTTACATTTTGCTTTAAGTGCAGACTAAATTAGAAAACTACTGTTGTTGACAAAAAAGATTTAAAATTAAGGAAGAAAATCCTTGGACTAAAAGCAATCGTTTCAAAGATGATCAGAAGATAGTTAAAAAAATTAGTCATAAATCCTTATATGTTCCTAGTCATAAATTGTACGTAATAAGCTATTAAAGAATTTTCTTTTAGTAATTATCAAATTCCAAATGATGTATATTCCAGTTTTTAATATAAAGGCAGTGAAATAGTTAAACTTTTCAAAGGGGAAATACCAGACTATTTTGATAAAAATGAAACATCATAATATTTGACTTTAAAACCGAAATAGTAACTTACGAATTCAAATTTTTCATTGACAAATTACTCATTTTAAAATGCATTTAATACTATGTAATTACTAAACCAGAAAATAAGTGAAGAAAAAAAAACCGTAATGGGAAAGCTTAATTCAGGAAATTCATTTTATAACAATCGCCATAGTAAATCAAAAGCTACGCAAATTCAACAATTTATAATAATTGAAGAAACTATCCAATTAAAGTGCAAGATGATATATTATAATGAAAGTTTACATTCAAGATAATTATTCTAGAATTATTTTAATCCACTAATAAAAAACGATTTAAATATGTCATTGTTATTGCTGAAAAGAATTTAAATGTTTCCTCATCATTTAAAAAAATGAGATTAATTTTTTTTTAATTTCCTTTTGTTAGGCTATTTTTGCGTTATGCTTACCAAATTATTCTAAATATTTTTAATGATTTCAAAATATTTTCATATAAATAAATGCAAACAGCTGCAAATGGTTTATGGCATCTTTTTTTTTTTTGAGGAAAATATTGGGGTTTTACATTTTGAAATAAATTATGTGAAAATATTGGGGTTTTTTAAATAATTTTTTCGGTCTCAAAATAAATTGAAAGTGAGTGATCTCCTGTTCGGTCTCACAAATAAATTATGTGATAATTTAAGTGATTCTGATGTTCTGTTCGGTCTCACGCAAACAACATTTCTGATGTTCTGAACGCAAACAACATTTAAAGTGATTCTGATGTTCTGTTCGGTCTCACGCAAACAACATTTAAAGTGATTCTGATGTTCTGTTCGGTCTCACGCAAACAACATTTAAAGTGATTCTGATGTTCTGTTCGGTTTCACGCAAACAACATTTAAAGTGATTCTGATGTTCTGTTCGGTCTCACGCAAATAACATTGAAAGTGATTTGAACTAATCGATGTTCTGTTTGAAAAGGATTCCATCTCTTAAAACAACATTTAAAGTGATTCATCTTTATCTCACGCAAATAACAATACCAAAGTGATTCGATTTGGGCTGTTCATTTTGTTTTATGTTCTGAAGATCATTCTAACCATTCCTTTCATTTTATGCACATGACACTGTAAATGGTTCAGGTTGTTCAATGCATATTATTCAAAGGATATCTTGTTTTGTGCCATATATCGCCCCATATATGCCATATAAGACCTATCGTCTCTCCCTGGCAAGTTTTGTTGTTGTTTCTATACCACTTGATCGACAGTAACATTTAGTAGAGCAAGTCCACGAAACCATGTATCGATAGCCGATCCCATAACCGACGAGTCATGATAAAGAGTAAAAAATGCAGCTTCTTTTGTCCTTCACCTTGCGGTACAAAGATATGGCGAAGTCTGACTTTACCCCACCCGGCTATACCTTAGAGCACTGGATACCCATTTTAGTCGCCTTTACGGCATGCATGGGCTACAGTAGGGCTATTCTAACCCAAACCCACACGGGGAACACGCAAAATTTAAAATGGAAAAGTGTTAAACAAATTTAGAAATTTTTTATAATACGATTGAATCGAATCTATAAGTGGTTTGGACTGTTCAATCTATTTCAACCAAATGACACTGAAGGTTATCCAAACGATTTCTTTCATGCAAGTGGCAGTGAAGGTGGTTTGAACCATTTCATCTGTCGTCTTTCGCGAAGAAAAATGTGCAAGCTCGGTGGCCTTTGCCTTGCACATTTTCTCGCAAACCAACCAAACGGGTACTCATTTTAGTCGCCTTTTACAACATGCATGGGCTACAGTAGGGCTATTCTAACCCAGCAAATTTTAAAATGAAAAATGATATTATAATAAAATTTCTAAATTAGTTTAAGACTAAATCACATCGTAAAAGACACTATAAGTGGTTTTGACTGTTCAATCTATTTCAACCAAATGACACTGAAGGTTATCCAAAAGATTTCTTTCTCATACAAGTGACAGTGAAGGTGGTTTGAACCATTTCATCTGTCGCCTGGCGCGAGAAAAATGTGCAAGCTCGGTGGCCTTTGCGCCTTGCACGCCAGCCAAACGTTGACGTCAGGAAAGTGCTTTTTAAAAATGGGGTTGGAAAAGTGTCGACACACAGGAACGGGTGAAGAAAGGATGGGAAAAAATCATCGAAATGAACTTGCAGTTCGGAATTCACAATTGTTCGAGTTCCGGAAGTGTTTGTTCCGAAGAACCGTCGCAATGGAGCTGTTTACATAAACTCTTGTGAAATACTGAAGTTCGGCTCTTGAACTTTTTCCAACCTGAATTTCGGGGCATAAAGAACGGGAAAGTTGGGTGTGTGAGTGGCATGCATGCTTTGGGGAAAACAATGTTCTAAAGGGCAAGGTGACTTTCAGAACAACATTGAATGGTGTTTCTATTCTAAATATCACGGAAATTGCATTAGCCTAGATATTATTGTTTCTTTTATTGGCACACAGGATGCTCGAAAAAACATATTACATAATATTGATCGGATACATTACAAAATTAGTGATTTAACAGAAATGACAAAGGTTAATAATTTTTGATGTTCGTAATACGTCCAAGCCATACTCACTTTTGATTTGAGAGATTATAAAATTAGTAACAGTTGTGGTATATACTTGTATATTTTTATATGCTACGGCACAAAAACTAAAAGCAGCTATTGCTCGCGCCACAAAAGCACAAAAAAGCAACCATTGCCCGTGTATTTTTTTACATGATCATGTGCGTGTCCAATGATTCTGATAAAAATATGGATTGATTTAGTTTGCTTTGCCTACCAATGGTCATTTTGTGCACACTTTGGGCAAATAAGACCGGGACCTACAGTTTAACGTGGATTCCGAACCCCCAACAAACATGCCGCAGCCAGGGATTCGACCTTGAAGCCTTTGGTACATTGCCACATTGGTCAATGTAAGTCAGCCGAATTGGCCATTAAACCGTTTAAAAATATGGAGGTTTACAGAATTTAACGATTTAATCTTCTGTGTCATTATTTCTTCCTTAATTTCGTTATAACGTTTTAATACTGAACTTTTTCGATCAATCTATTTCAATTAAAATAGTCAGAAATTTATTTCAGCGAGTTTATAACAGGTAACAGAGTATCGCATATGTAAATGAGTGTAAAACATTGCTTCATAGTAATTTGGTCTGAAATATTACATATTACGTATTTATATTCCATAAATAAAGTTCAGGTACTTATAGAAACAAAAGATAAACTTGCAAGGAGATTATAACATAAAAAATTTGTTACTGAAAAAACCATAACATTAAGAAAGTTTTAAGGAACGAACCATTTGATTTATTCTATAAAAATTGTGAGGTAAAAAATTAATAAATTTATTATTTCACCTTGATTCTTGCCATTCCCCCATTTTAAAAAATAGTTTTATTAATTGAACTAACTCCTGACACTGCAGCCCATGGTGGGCCAAGGGGGGATAGGGTTTGTCAGTCCTAAACTAAACGTTCTACAGTCACATTAGATAGAGACCTACGATTTAAAGTGGATTCCGAACCATTACAACATCCAGCGTATCACCGGGATTCAAGCCCGAAACCTGTAGCACCGAGCGCCAGAAAATATATACTAACGAAGAAAATTAACTGAACATAATTTTAGAATTTTTCAGCAAATATGTATAAAGAAAAAAATGAATTAATACTTTAAATGTTTAAAATTAAAAAATTGCATACATTGAAAATCATTATATCATTGCAGTACATAATTGCTTTTAAGAATTCAACCTTTTTGACAGTGAAAATTTTAGCGTGGACAATCAGCGATGATAACAAAATATGAAAATGCATCAAATACGTTATAAAATAGGGATTGCTTAGAAATTTGAATAAAACAGATTTTCGAAAACAAAACAAAAAACTTCCTTCCCGTAGAGGTTCGAACATCGAGAGGTGGAATAGAATTGCATTCTGCATCAGTGCCAAGCTTTTTCAGTAATTACTCAGTTGAGCAATGAAAGATGACTATTTTTAGAACAAAAAAGCATTATTTTTCCAGAGCTATGTTTTTGAGGGAAAGTAGAAACGTTATGGCAAGGTAAGAAACTATTTTTGCAAAAGTTACCTGAGAAAAAGAAGTTCTTCAGATTCTTCCAAAGTTTCTATGATCGCTGAGCAGAAAATAAAATTACCATACCATCTTACCCTAGCTCTCTTCTTTCAGATGTTGCCAGAATACGCAGAGTGTAAAAGTTTTAAACTTATATCATGAAATGGTAAAAAAGAATGCGACTAGTCTACAAGTCAATAAGCTACACGTTTCGTGTATGGTATGATAGCGCATTGTATAAAATTACCGTTCTGTATTAGACTAGTTCTCTTCTGTCAGATGTTGTCAGAATACATAGTACGTAAAAGTTTTAAGCTTCAATCATGAAATGATTAAAAGAATGTTACTAGTTTAAAGTAATTGACTTATGTATAAGTCTACAGGTCAATAAGCTAAACGTTTCGTGTATTGTATGATAGAATATTATATAAAGTGCCATACAATCTTAGATTATCTCTCTTCTTTCAGATGTTGTCAGAGTACATAGTGCGTAAAGGTTTTAGCTTTAATAGTTTATCAATGAAAGATTAGTCTACATTGATTGACTATTTTTTATGTACTAATCTACAGAGTTAACGTTTCGTGTATTGTATGATAGCACATTATATAAAATTACCATACCATCTTAGATTACCTCTCTTCTTTCAGATGTTGTCTGAGTACATAAAAGTTTTAAACTTCTATCATGAAATAGTAAAAAGACTGTAACTAGTCTACAGTAATTGACTTTTATGTACTAATTTACTGGTCAATAAGCTACACGTTTCGTGTATCGTATGATAGTACATTATATAAACTTGTCCTACCATCTTTGATTAACTGTCTTCTTTCAGATGTTACATAGAGTAAGTACGTAAAAGTTTTAAGTTTCTATCAAGAAATGATAAAAAGAATGTTACTAGTCTACAGTAATTGACTTATGTATATCTGCAGGTCAATAAGCTACATGTTTCGTGTATGGTATGATAGTAAATTATATAAATTTGCCACACCATCTTAGATTAACTGTCTTCTTTCAGATGTTACACAGAATACATAGAAGAGATACAGAGTACGTAGAAGTTTTAAGTTTCAATCATGAAATGGTAAAAAAAAGAATGTGACTGGTCTACAAGAACTAACATTTTCTATGTACTAGTCTACTGGTCAATAAGCTACACGTTTCATGTATGTTTATGATAGCACATTATATAAAATTTAATAGAAATGAAAAAACAAATGGACAGAAATATAAGCTTTAAAAATTGAAAAAAAAAACTTTGAATATTATATTCCTTATATTGACAGATCATGACTACTGTCACTAGTATACATAATAAATCTAGTGTTACGCTGATAAAAGCAATCTTTCCTAACTAAATATAAATAAAAGTTCACATCAAATAACTACACATCGCATTATATAAATCAAAATATGCAGAATCGCAGCCCATCAGTTTGCAAAAAATTGCTACCTAAACTTTTGAAAGACGAAATACTGAAAATCTAAATAAAAATTTTAAAAAAGACGAAGATTCTAACGTTTAAAACATTAACAGCTGATATTATCAAGCTCAGACAACTAGAAAAAGTAACAAAGTTTTTTTAATTAGAAAAAAGAAAGCCCTTAAAGCTTAGACATATACATACTAAATGAAATAATTAGCAAAAGGAAATAACGTTTTTAATTAACTTAATTTCCATCCCTGTAGTTTTAAAAACAATATTGCATATTTATCAAGATCCAGGCCTAGAGTATTAAACACGGAATTTAATGAGGTTTCTATAAGATGAACAACAAGGTCAAAAACATATTGAACTTCTGGCCCAATATCACGAAAAGAAAATGCGATTGCGAAGCCAAAATCCAAGCACTTGAATAATTAATTTTCCATTAAATATTAAACGAGCATTGATTCTTGACTTAGGAATTAAGGAAAAAAACGTACAATCTTTTTCCGTGATATATACACAGCTATAACTGACGCCCTGAGAATGAAATCGTAACAATCCGATTCGTTCCAAAGAATATAAAAAATTGTTTTTTAAATGTTAAAATTATAAGAACAGTGACAGATATATTAAATTAAAATAATATACTAAAATTTATCTTTTATTTCTATAGGAATAAAAAATAAAAGATTGCTAAAAAACGATGCTGTTGAAAAAATTGGTCCTGTTGCCATTCGAAAAATACTTGTTAGATAACTAAGAATGGAATACACATGGAATGGCAGATACACAAGATAATTACACGAATTATACTAAAAATATAACAAAAGACAGAAATATGAATTTGAATATAGAAATAATTATTAAAATATTTTTATAATTCAGTTTATATACATCTACAAAAAAATGCATTTCAATTTTTTTTTTTTTTTTTTTTGTGCGAGTAATTCTAGATTTTGGATAAGATATAGGTTTTTAAATTTAGTCAAATACGTGTTATGAAATTTTTTTTTTAGGATGAAATTTTTAATAGTGCAATTAGTTGGTCATGTATATAGGTCGAACTATTTTGATTTATTAAATTTTGTGACATATGATTTTGTGTTTCAAAATCGTACAAGGGCAAGCAAAAATGAGAACAGGATACGATTTAAAAATAGTGTGGCGAAATTCATTGTTTTTTAACATTTCATTGGTATTTTGAAATTTTGTGAAATTTTATTAGTTATATTATTGTGGTTAACTTATATATGTCAATGTAATGTTGCGTATATACGTAAAGGTTTCGCGTATCTATTTCTAAAATGAATCATTTAAAATAAGGCCTAGATGTTTAGCCTATTCGAATCACCAAATAAATGTAATCAGTGTCATTTTACGTGTAATCAAGCTTCATTTATAAGAAAAATATACTTTTTTAAATAAACTAATTTCAACTTTTTTTTTGTATTGCAAAGACTTTTGAAGTTTTCTGTAAAGCAGAAGTAAATAATTAAAAAAAAATGAAATGTCAGTTAAATAAAATTTGAAATAAATAAACTTAATAAAAATGTCAAATCAGTTATGTCTTTTTTTTATTAAATTCTAAAAGAATTTTTTTAAAGCATTAAACATGTTTTTTTTAGAATTATGTTATGTATATATATATAAACATAATTCTTGACTTGTAAATAAAAAACACTGGCAAAATTCACACCGATTGTAATATTACAGTTAAGATTTTTAGCATTTCTAGGAATAGAAGTCCGTTCTACAAGTAAAAATATCTTTCAAAGAAATTTTTATGAAAATGAAGAAAAAGAAATTAATAAATTTTTATTTGAATCTTTAATTCATAGTTGTGATTTTGTCACTGATATTTTTGTTGTTGTTGTTGTTACAATTGCAGTTACCGATATAAAATCACAAGATGTCCCCTCTCAATACACTACTTCACGAAAACAATATTAAAATAAAGAAAGAAAAAAAAAATGCCTTAACGGTAAAATTTCAGATTAATTTGAAGTAGACAGTTTAAACTGATTGCTTGGAAAGAATCCCAAACTTAACTTCTGATCTAAATTAATCACCCCTACAGCAGGTAATGCTATTTTTTTAAAAACACTAAAAAGCAAGTGAATCTCTTACACAATTCTTAATTCAAGGTCTAATCTTTCCACCTGTTAATGATGAAATAGTTTGTGCAGTCATTGCTAAGCCTCAACTAACGTCGGCAATTCATTAGTTTTTCCTCAAAAAAAAAAAAATTGTTTATCATGGCATATGTATGTAAAAAAAAAATTTTTGCAGCAAACAAATAAAATTTGATCTTTTTCTCATATATAATTAATTTAATTTTAACGAATGGCCAATAAATCTAAAATAAAAATTTGAAAATTCTTAATAATTTAACTTCTTTTAGAATTTTCGAATAAATCGTTTTTACGAATTTTCGAATAAATATTGTTACGAATTTTCGAATAAATCTTTTTAAGAATTTTCGAATAAATCTTTTTAAGAATTTTCGAATAAATCTTTTTAAGAATTTTCGAATAAATCTTTTTAAGAATTTTCGAATAAATCCTTTTAAGAATTTTCGAATAAATCTTTTTAAGAATTTTCGAATAAATCTTTTAAGAATTTTCGAATAAATCTTTTTAAGAATTTTCGAATAAATCTTTTTAAGAATTTTCGAATAAATCTTTTAAGAATTTTCGAATAAATCTTTTAAGAATTTTCGAATAAATCTTTTTCTTTTAAGAATTTTCGAATAAATCTTTTTTTTCGAAGAATTTTCGAATTAAATTACTTTAATGAAAAAATATTTCCCCTTTAATTAATCCGCATTTATAAAATTATACGAAGAATTCTCACGTAATATATATATATGCAGCAAATTAGTTATTGTGGAGATCAGTTAATTAATTTCAATTCATTTAAATAACTTAGAGGATTAAAATAAAGTTGGCAACAGTTAATCGGAAAGAAGTCAATTAGCCTCGTAGGAAAGACTGGATGTTGAAAATATTAACCAGTGTAACAAAAAAAAAAAAAAGTATTGCATTTAAAAGAATTCTGAAATATAAACTTGAATAAAAATCTAATTAAGAACTTATAATTATCTATTTTATTGAAACAATCTATGGAAAAAAAAACCTTCACTGGTAAGTAATGCCACAAATAAAAAATATTTTTGAAATCTTTACACCGTATTGTTATGTCCTCGCACTTTATTATATCAATGACATTTGAAAGACATTTTCTATGTCCTATAAAACATAACCAATGAAAATTTTAAATTTTATTTCACTAACAAATCATACTTTTTAAAAAATGTGTTTCAGATATAATGGATGTAATTTTAAATTAAAATATTTTCTCACGGTATATCATGCAATTAAAAACTGATCTTTATTCATACAAGACATTCTTAAATCACTCACAAAATAAAAATAATGCTTTTTATAAAATTACAAAAGCCGATTAAATTTGGTGATATTTCTTTTTAATTCTGACAGAGAACTACTTTTGACCTTTAACTAATTAGTACTAGTTAGATCCAGACAATGAAATAAAAGTAAACATCTCTTTGAATAAATTAATACAATGTATTAAATTTATTATAGTGACATTCAATTTTTCAAATGTCTGATACGAAAAAATGATTATTTTTCTGTGAAAATCATAAACCACTAAACATCAATGAGTTTATTTATTACACATCAGAGAATACTTACAGATAAAATTTAAAAATTTTAGAAAATTGATTTCAAAAGATTCAAATATTCTTCACATCCAACTAAGAATTATTATTATTATTATTTTATTTTGGTTATAGCGAAGCTACGATTAAATATAATTTAGAATAATAAGTTGTACTTTTAAATTCGTGTCTATAAATAATGATGTGTCTAATCCTCAGTAGCCTGCAGTGTGGGGCGGACATCCCACGAGTAATCTATTCATGGATGGAGGGAAAGCGGACAACTTCTGTTGTGATGGAGCACTCATATGTAGAAGTCTGACTTGTCTCCGTGACACTATTATGACTAATTATGATTGTTTCATATAGTATCATATCTCAGCTAAATAAGATTTTGTTAAAATGTTTCATATTTTCTTTTAAGGTCGGTATTTTTCAAATATTTTTACTTTGTCTGAAACAAGAACCATTTCAGAATAATTATTTCTTCAAATTTGTAGTGTGAATTTCCATATTTGTAGTGTGATTTTCCTTTTATTACTGAAATGTATGATGTATGAAAGTAAAGAAACACAGCTTTCAATAAATTAAGGAAAAAAAAATTTAAAAATTGCGATTTATTGGATCATCTATTTAGTGGAATTTAATGAAATTTAAAAAATACAGGACTACACAAATTAGAAATAATTCTTCATTTGTGCCTGTCTTGTATACCGTCTGAATTTAATGTGTAAGCGTTTACAAAATGGAATGTGGTTATCTTTTTCAGTCATAGAGTGACAACAGCAAAAATGGTATTGTTTATTGATTCATTTGCACTTTATTATGATAGAGGAATGCAAATACCCTAAAGGGTTGCAGGGAGCACATTAAATACAGCAATACGTGTCTCTAGAGTGTCCAAAACATGCTAATTTGGGTTCAACTCATGCAATAGATGCCGCAATAGTCTCCTAAGGAAGGTATAAATCGAGCTCTATACGCTTTCGCACTATTGTTTCGTCGAAAGGAAGAATCCACAATTGTAACTATATGAGAAAAACAATTGGATCAAGAATGTCGTCACGTTATAATTGCACATTATCTGTTAGGATGTCAATAGGGCGGTTATCCAAACAGATGTCTGGCCACACACACATATATTGGACCAACCAAATCTGTCTCTTTTATGCATTTGATTGAAATAATGTCGGGTTCTGGGCTTCAACCAGACAAACTATCTTCTTAGGCCACTTTACAATCAAAATCGGAACTTATTAAACCATTTAACTTGCATTCAAATTGGTATATAAGCGTGTTCAATTAAACAATTCGTTTATGTGACTTGGTGTGAGACACAATGGATCTGTGCATACTGAATTCATTATGCATCTTTCTATGCATAATGGACCTGGATACCGGCCTTCCAGTGGCTGCTAGAAAAGATCTTAGGTGGATTACAATAATGGTTCTATATCTATTTGCAGGTAGCTGCAAAATAGCAATAATCTGTAACATTTGCAGCTCAAATTCTTCCTCGACTGTACTATCTAAAAGCTGATTCTGTTCATAGAAAAGTATTCCAAAATCTATGACTTACAGAAGGATTCCTATTCAACCGAGTACTCATATTTAAAAACATGGCTACCTCTAAATTTCACTACTCAGTTTCTATTTGTAGAAATTTTAGCCACTTGTCCATTGACGTTAAACTACAACAGCTCCATTCATTTGCATATCATATTCTGAAGCAATATTTTTTTGTATGTATACTGCGTAATTTTTATTAATATATCCTTTTTTTTTTTTTTTTTTTTATGTTGTCACAAATTTTTTTTTTTTTTTAATTTTTCCCTAATTTTTAAAAACCAATGTATTTCGCCAGATAAATAGAATATAATTACCGAAAAATCCCCATATTTTCTTTAATTTTTGTATTGAATTTGTAAAGGAGGGTTCAATTTTTTATAATACCCCGTGTGGGTCTTCACTGTAGCCCACGCATGTCGTAAAAGGCGACTAAAATGGGTACTCAGTGCCCGGAGGTATAATCGGATGGGGTAAAGTCAGATTTCTCCCTTTGGGTGTCCATATCTTTCTACCGCAAAGTCAAGGAGAAAAAGAAGCTGCATTGTTTACCCGTTATCATAACTCGTGGGTTTAAGACACATTGGTTCATAAACTTGATCTAGATGTTGCTGTTGACCAAGTGGGATAAGAAACAGCAACACTCTTTATTATATTATGACCTTAGACTCTAGATCTCAGGGCGCAAATAGAAAATCATTATAAATTATTTTTTTTTTTTTTTTATAAATTTACAAAAATTACTTATTTAATTAAATTGGTAAAGCACCAGATTTACCAAACATATTTTTGAGAGAAAAATAAACCTTTCAATTTTCTAGGCTTTTAAATGACATGAAATGCACATATGCTCTTGCACGGACACACACATATTTGTTGTTATTAAATTAGATAATTTTTAGAAGTTATACGAATTCTAAGATTTTAATAATATTTTCAAAACTGAACTTGTTATTTAAACCTACACAAATATAGAGCATTGAAGACAGAGTGCGTCCACTGTTGTTAACATAGATTCGTGTATTTTTAGACAGAAATTAATCCCTTTTGACAGCTGTTTTCTTTAAGAGAAATTAAGCTAATCCTTTCAATCTTATTTACCCCTTACTATTCTTATTTAAATAGCAACTCGCAAAAAGTTAAACAAGTTGTTATTAGAAGTTTCTCAAAATTGTTTCCATTTCTTAAATACTATCTGATTTAATATTTTTATGCTTTTATACGACAGCAAAGTAATAAAGTAATGCTTTCCGTTGCATTTATATTATATTATTATATATTGCGATTATATTTGCTATTAATAATTAAAGCACGCCGTGGCGAAATCTGGTACTTAATTTACCTAAATTCAAGACTTTTTTTTAAATAATTAAATTTCTTAAAATCATTTCATTACAATGTCTTATGGAATATAATAATAATAAACGATAAATTAAAGTAAAATAAAAAGGATATTTTTCTCTACGAGTTTGATCTTCAATGGAGATTGGATTTCGATAAAATTAATCAGTATTAATTAATTCAGTTAAAATCACACGAAATTAAATATAGGTCAAAATCAATCTATATAGCTTAATAAAGAATGTCATATTGGGCTTCAATTAATATCTGGGTCAGTAGATTTACATATAATTTTTTTTTCATTCTTATAACAACGTTTACATCAAAGAGTTGATTAACACAGATTCTTTTAATATTCTTAAACAATTCTTCGTTAAACGTAGCCATATTTTTTTCACATCATCAGTAATTAATTTTATGTTCCTTAATTTCCCTCTGAAAAATAAAGATGTTATAATAGGTGTTATATAAAGATGTCCAGTATAAAAATAAATTAGATAAAAAATAATAATAGCATTTATAACACATCACTTAATTAAAAAAACCTCTGCAAACACTCCCATTCTGGCACATTAACACTTATTACCGCTCATTAAACGGCCACATTAACGCCGCGAAACACGAAAGCAGACGATTAAAAACAAAAAGTGAATCTGGCAACGCCGAAAGAGAAGTTTTAATCAAAGAATCAACAGTAGTAAATCGACAGCAGCATAAAACAGCCAATAAAGAAACAAGGAAGAAGAATAGAACGAAGTAGGAAGGAAAAAAGAATATTCTTCTTCCCTAAGGGCGCGTCGACCTTGCCTTCGAATGCCCTTTGCTTCGAAAAAGTCGGAGGTGCTCTGAAGGTCAGAAGTTTTGAAATCGTTTGTCAGACTCGTCTAAAACTAGAAAAAAGATTCTAAATAAAAATCAGGTAAGCAAGCAGATGATGTAAGGCAAGGGAGCAGTAACACCTGCCATGCTGTTGCCAGAAACTCTGATGTGATGTTTTTAGAAGCCAAACGATAGTTATGCGTCACCTGTAATTTAGAAGATACGGATAATTACGAGGTGCTCCTAGAAAACGGTAGTAAATCGTTATGTTTTTTCCAAGACTATTTTTTTTTTTGTTGTTTTTTTTTTTTTTTTTGTTTATTTGTGGCCATCGAACTTATTTTTCTCAACTAGGGTCTTCCGGTATGTAATAATTATTTTATTTTGCCATAGTTTTAGGTTGAGAGAGAATTTTTTTTTCTTTGGCTAGAAGCCATGGTGTTAAGAGAGGCAAGTTGATCGTTCTGGCTATATAGAAACTGCAACAGAATGCGATGTATGTTTTAGATTTTTGTAAAAGTTATATTGTATTGAATGCAAAGAAACTTTAAAGAAAGAAATCAAAAAATACTTAATAGATTATTTACAAGTGGAAAAATACGAAAAATAAAAAGTTACTAAAATTTTATATTAGTAACTTTTTACTAGTTCCAATAAAACAAACTATTTCATTTAAATGTTTAAATAGCCGAAATAACTTCTTAAGAATAATAACTTCTTTAACATCAGATATAATAAAAATTGCTCTTGTTTTAAATTGTAAAAAATATTACTATAATTATTATTATTTATAATTTGTAAATATATTTCAAACTTTTTCCATTTTTAAATCATGCAATACATTTCTAAAATTAATTTTTAAATACAATTTTAATACTTAATGTAATGATAATATTTATTTAATTATATATTATTATTATTTTTATTTATTATTAATATGTATTAAATAATTAATACATATTTTCTATGTAGGACTATTTTTATGCGGTCCCTATTTACAGCACAAAAAGGTTTGACTACATAATTTTCATACTCCAGTCTTAAATGTTGAAAGACACATCACCTTAAAGATTGCCCTATCAAACATAGAACTAAAAATCCCTTTACATCCATACATTAAGGGCCATCTTGTAACCCGGCGTGGCTGCCCAATGTTCCCAGAAGAAAACCACAGGAATCCTTCTGCAACATCGTTAAATAAAACCTTTTATCTAGAATTGTCACACGTGCATCTTTCGCAAGTATCATCAGGGAACAAGTTACACAAACCCCAGTTCAAGATACCTCTCATTCAAATCTGTCTCCCGATTTTTTCAGGAAAACTATGTTTACTCTCTAGGATATTTCCTGTACTTCTATTTTTAATTCCATGGGTGTGGCTGATTATCTATATAAGAACATCGACAATCTAATGCTGTCTGGATCATCAGGAAATACCCAAGTAAATTATTTCATTTTCTATTTAATCCTTTCCCTCAGGGTTTTTCCTGATGTCTGGCTGTTTACCTTTTCTTTTGATTTTCCTTACTTGCACCTAACCTCTGAACTAGTATTTTCTAAACTACTTGTCATGTTTACGACTTACATCGTGTTATTTTATTGTTTGGCATGATTCAGGCTCCTTACCGTGCCAAAGTACACCACAACACAGGGCAGCTATCCTTTAAAAGTTCTCCCGGAAGTCAATGTCCTCGATTCATCGACTGTTGTCGGTGGTAAATTCCTCATATACATAACATTTTGTTGTTATGACCCATTTATGTTCATCAAAAATTGCAATGTTCATCAACAAAAAAAATGTGATCGTGATAGAATCTTTAAGAATGAATTATGAATGAAATTGATTTTTAACATTTTAAATTGAAAGCTCCAATTAGCTGCTAAACTAACACTCATGGATAAAATATAAATTTAAATTTCTATTTGGAAATTATTAATTGCCAATTTATCATTCTATTGAAAATTATTAATCGGCACTAATTAATTGAAATAATTATTTCTTTCACTTATATCGCATCGGAAGAACAATGCTAGATTTTAAACAATGTATAATAATGGCATTTAAAGTTATGTTGAAGTCAGCATCAAATGAAATGACTTTGCAAAATAGTATAAAATTTCTTAGTCGAGATTTTGACAGTATCCATTTAAATTCAGATTAAATATTTATTACAGAACATAATAACATGTCTTAGAATGAAAATTTTAACGATACATTAAAAAGAAATAGACTGGTGTTCATATTGCGATAATTTTAAAATGTCATTAACGCAGACATTCTTCATTAAATGTCATTAACTCCAGTCAAATTTTTGAAGAACTTTTTCGAACTTTTTCCAATTGTCTTGGTTCACCTTGGGTCTATTTGCGCCATTAAAGACGAAGAAAATATGAAAGGAAATTAACTTATTACCAGAAACAATGTTAGAAATGTAAAACAGCTCCCTCTATCACTTAAAAAGAACTGAAATGATATTTTCGTATATTCCATAATCCTCTTATTACTTAGACTTTTGCGTACATCTTTAGCATTCTTTTTATATCCCATAAAAAATTGGCAATA
Organism: Caerostris extrusa; assembly: GCA_021605095.1. Classification (NCBI taxonomy): domain Eukaryota; kingdom Metazoa; phylum Arthropoda; class Arachnida; order Araneae; family Araneidae; genus Caerostris; species Caerostris extrusa. Next base: position 6,698 of record BPLR01020451.1, on the reverse strand, counting down.
TATTTTCCTATTCACCTATATACACGAATTATAAAATTCAAAAACCGACATTAATATATTCATATGTTGAACCTGATAGAAGTCGTAATCTACCGACACTTATGCAATCTGCTACTGCTTAATTAATTCAACACTTAAGTTGTTGAAATGACACCAATTTGACGCCAGACGTATTATAGAATTAATTTAATTTTCCTGAGCATTTAACGTCTCCTTTCGTCTTTTTTTTTTTCAACAGTGTGATTCAATTACGCAAAATAGAGCACAATATTAAGTTACATTTAAATAGGCCTTTGACCCGCATTGAAGTTAAAACTAGCAGTTTATTTTTTCTCTGCTTTCAGATACTTATCACAACATTAATATTAAGCCTACGTCATCTTTCACAGTCAAGGAATATTAGTAAGAAATGTTATAAATATTTTGTTTGCATATTTTTTTCCCAAACAAATTGACATAAAAAGAAGAATACTAGCATAAATATAGATTAAATTAAAATAATAATTTAGAAGAAATTTAGAATTAAAATAAATAAATAATTAAAAATAATTAAATATAATAGAAATTTAACTTAAAAATAAATATATGGCAACTTACTTTAAGGATTTTAAATCTTAAATTTCGAAAAGGGTTTTGCACAGCAATGCAAGGTGCAGAATTTCGTAATAAATATATAATATTCGGAATAAATATATGATATACTTTACTTATTTTGTAATATGTGTGTATAATATTCAATAATTATATTTAAATTTGTTTATTTAAAATTTATTTAAGGTTAGCTGATCAATTATTTTTAGTGCATATCCCACTTGGTAGACAGTAACATTTAGACTAATTCTAAGAACCCGTGTGGTCTCATGGGTGGATGTAAAGGGTCAGTTTCTGCTGTGATGGAACACCCAACTAGACTTCTAACTAGTCTGGCTTGACTCCGTGTCACTGAAGAAGGAGGGCAGTGCCTTCTGGGAGGACTTTTTTAGGGATAACTATCACGTATTTGAGTATCGTATGGGAGAAAACCCGCCAAACTCCCACCAGGCAGTTTGCGACTCACGAGGCAAAATGCTGAACAACACAAAAGCCATCGAATCTTCGTTTTTGAAATTGTGTCTAGAACAAAGCTGCCAGCGGATGGAACCACAGCCCTGAACACTCACCAGTGCACGTTACCACTGAGCTACGAGTCGGACAATGTATATATTATCTATTTTATGTTCATATATTACGTATTTTTTTCACATAGTAATGAAAATGAATCCTTCAGAATCATACGAATGTAATAACTTCCAATTTTTATTTCCTTAAGGCGAAACATATTACACCCTAATCATCATCATCATCATCATCAGTGGCCCAACAGCCCCATGTTGGGCCAAGGTCGTCAGCCTACTGGCAGATTTCGAGACAGGAGATGCTTTTTTTTTTTCTTTTTACGAGATAGGGTTGACAGACTTCCGTCCAACGCTTCACGGTCATATTAAACCGGGACCTACCGTTTAAAGTGATTTCCGAACCACTACAAACATCCATGGAACCGCCGGAACTCGAACCCAAAACCTGTTGGCACCGAGTGCCGGAGCGCTAGTCACTCTGCCATCAGGTCCCTTACACCCTAATAATTAATTAATAAATTTTCTCAATATAATTGTCTAAAAATAAAAATCTTTGTATCAATGTTCCTTTTTTTTTTTGAGCTAAGAACCAATTTAAGGCTAGAAGAAAATACAGTACAAAAACTTATGCCTTTGTACATTTTATAGAAGAATTTGCTTGTGTAACCAATTCGATAATACAATTTTAATAATTTTATATTTTTTTCAAGAAAAATGGATTGTAAGAAAAAGATCATAAATTGAATCTCACAAAATATATCAAAGCGATTTGGTTTGTTTTGTCGCTCTACAGTCATTTTGTGCACACTTTGGGCTAATTAGACCGAAACCTACAGCTTAACACGGATTCCGAATCACTCACAAACATCCATGTTAGCGCCAGAATTCAAACCTGAAGCCTGATATCAAAGCGGGAAAACCATACCATTTACGTAAAACTCTCTGAATAACAAAAAATATATGTATATATTGTTAAGGAATTCATTACATAAATAAAGCATTAAAAATGCATTCATTACGTACCTGAAGCCTCTAAAATAAATTACGACATTTTAATCAAACTACTACATCACCTTAGATATGCAACGACATAAGAGATCTCCAAGCGTAATTTCAGATGGCAAATTGGCATTCCCTCAATAGGTGTAGCAGGAAATACAACTCATTTATATATAAAAATAACTTTAATAGGATGATCGTGATAAACAGACTACACACAAGGTCGCTTTATCCAGTTGACGTCAACTAACTGATATTACGCCTGTCTGAAATTTTAAACTCAAGGCCGCATATAATTATAATATTTATGGCTTAACAATACTTTTCTTGGTTATTATCTAGTTGTGTAATATGATATAAGATCTTAAAATATTAACGTAACTCGCAATTAGAATTCAAGTATTCATAGTTTATTTAAAAGAAACATACGTAGTAAATTTGAAAATTATTTTCTTGTTATTTTTTGATAGAGCGCAACGCTATACATGATGATACTTTTATAATTAATGTCCCACTTTCAAAATTCTGTAAAAAAAAAGAACCACTGACACAATGATTTCAAATTTGAACTGAAGATACTTGAAGAAGGATTAAAACGGCATGACATCAAAAAAAAAAAAAGCTCTAAAGTGTATTAATAGATTAGCACGTAGCATAAAGCGCCATAAAGAAAGTGATGCTGCAGTGATATTTTGAATCGAATTGACAACATATTTGGCTTTAGTTGCACATTAAACCAACTGTAGTGTTCAATGTGCTTAATTGTGTCGGATTTTTTTTTGAAGGGGGAAAAAATGACTTCCAAGTCATTCAACAGTTGTGACACTGTTAGTGGAAAATCCATCCATCACGGCAAGGTCATACCAAGTTGGATAAGAAAAATCGGTATAACTTTTATTCAAATTTATTAACTCAGTTCAAATTTCGAGTGATTCATTGTGACGAGTGATTCTTTTTTGTACAGCATTGAACTCTAGATAACATACGTTCATCTTAATCCTAATATAAAATTTGGTATTATTTCAATGAAAAGAGATATAATACATTATCATGAGTATTGCTAAACAATAGCAGTGCTTTAAATAAAAAAAATACCAAACAATAACTTTCAGAGCAATCGAACGATTGGCGAGAAATGCGCGAGCTAATTTCCCGATCTGACATTATTTACGTCATTTCCATTCCATTAACATTGAGTTTTTTTTTCCATACATAGGCAGTTTATAAACTGTTTCACTTTTGAAAAAACTGGCACACAGGAAGAGAGTGGCACTAATTCTATATGCAAATATCCTTTGCCTTCACTACCTTATATAGTAGATCATGATGTGCAATTCTTATTATGTATTCCAGAGACAAAAAAAAATTTCATAATGAAGATTGCCGTGTATTATCTCACAGTGACGAAACGGAAATGGCATAACTTTGGTGATAAAAATGTCCAAAAGTTATTTTTCAATAGAAGTAAATGAACAATAAATAAAATGAAAAAAATCACTGATTCTTATCATCCAGAAATCGAACTATTTTTTTTTAATTAACTTTATTCCCTTTTCTGGTTTTGTATAGTTTTTTATAATGCAGAAATATCCCTATGAGATTTCTCACAGGAATCTATAATTTTATATTGAATATACTAAATAAGCAAACAAAGATTTTTTCATATACAAAGATATTTTTTAGATTTTCAAACACAGATTTTTCATAGTTACAGTAAATAATTTTGGATGGTCAGTTTTTAAAAATAAATATGTACAGTTGACGAAAATCATATATATAGCAGCCTTCTGATCCTGATAGGGATATACAAAAACTCTCAATAAGTCAGAAATCATAACTATATATGTTTGTTTGTTGTTTCTTATCCCACTTGGCTGGCCAAGCCCACGAGCCCATACGTGCTCATGATTGAAGGGGAAGGAAGCAGCTTCTGTTGTGATGGAGCACCCGTAGGTAGAAGTCTGACTTTGGCTCCGTGACGCTCTTACAGTCATAGGAGACCGGGACCTACGGCTTAAAGTGGATTCCGAACCACTACAAACATCCATGGCACCGCCGGGATTCGAACCCGAAACCTGTGGCACCGAGCGCCAGAGCGCTTGGCACTCGGCCATTCAGGTCCCAAATTTGTAAATGCCAACGGCACGCGGTGTTCCCAAGTGGTCATCCACCCAAGTACTGACCGCTCCCAATGATGCCTTCGGTGATCTAACGAGAACCGGTATATTCAGCATGGTATGGCCGTTGATAACTATATATATATATAGTATAACTAACTATATAATATTATAACTATCTTCCGGACACTACAACCCATGGTAGGCCAAGGCCGTCTGCCTACTGGCAGATTGACACAGGGGATGCTTTCTTTTTTACAGGGTAGGATTGTCCACTAAGTCCACTCTCTATAGTCATATTAGACCTGAACCTACCGTTTCAAATTGGATTCCGAACCACTACAAACATCCATGGCACATCCGGGACACGAACCCGAAATCTGTGGCACCGAGCACCAGAACGTTAATCACTCGGCCATCAGGGCCCAATTTATTATACGGTCTAGCGGCCTGTTGACCAATTACGCGTTAGCGCTGTGGCCTTTGGTATCACAGGCTTCAGGTTCGAATCTCGGCTGGGGCATGGATGTTTATGAGTGGTTCGGAATCGACTTTAAACTGGAGCTCCTGTCTAGTTAACCTAAACTGTGCACAAAATGACCGTAGAGCGACAAACCTAACCCAATTTATTATAACACTAAGTCTAAAATTTAATATAATAAATATTGACGAATCACATAAAATTAATACAACTGAGATTCAAAAATAAATGCATGGCATATTATTAAAATAAAAGAACACAACAATTATGTACTAAAAATGAAAAAAGATTGACAAATATTCTAATGTACGCCATTTAATACAAGTCACAAAAACCTACCACCATAATACTTTCTTATTTAATCATAATTAAGATTTCATTCTACTTTTCGCATATATCTCCTCAACGCCTAAATCTGTCTTTCCCAGTCAAAAGGCGTTTTCCGTAGGTTATTTTCCGACGCTAAATCAACACATCTCATTTAACACTGAATCAATATCGAATGCCAATAAGCTGAACAAACAAACAGGCACACCTTCTCTCTGCCATCAGAGGCGACGATGAAGCAACTTCTGTGTTGTCTTTTCACCCATCACCCATCAAGCTAATTTAACGCAGAACAGAACAATATTACCGCTCGTTACGACGCATACAGGTCATGGCTATATATATTTATTTATAAAAATCGAAAGGTTTTTTTTTTAACTTGATCTCAGATTTCCTTGTTTTTTGTTAAAGTAGAACACGCCGCTGATTTACAATGCATTTATTTTTTTATGACTGATATCTTCATTTGATATGAATGAAATTAGATTGATAGAGGATAGAGTTGTAAAAAAAATGATATTCGAAAATTCGTTAAAAAGAAGAAATACATGTTTGTTCGCAGTTTATTTTCTTGGCGATATCCTTTTTTTTTATCCTTTTAGATGTTTTTTCTACACATTCAATACTAGAGTACTTCTCTCATTCATTTCATTTACATATCTTCGAGGATATGTTAAACGGCGCAAGTTCCTTCTATATTTAGTTTCGTATTTTTTACAGTTAAGAAACCTTCTCATATTATATTTCATCAACGCATATTCATTCAATTTCTAGACAAATATTGCAATTGCAAAGCGTTTTCAACTGGGGGTTAAGAGGTGAAAAGTTTTACTTATCGCAACTCGCTACTTGGCGGACTTTGGCTAAAAGAATTTCCTGTTCTGCGATGTTACAGAAAATAAGAGATTTATTTTAACTAGTGGCCAAATTTTTCGAACGTATAAAATTAAAGTTCTCTTGAGAATAATACTACGTGTTCTTCTAGCAATGAAGAGAAAAGGTTTATCTGACGTTCACCCACCGACAAAATATAGACCTAATAATAATAAATGCCATGCAAGTCCCAATTCCGCAATGTTAAATGATAGAAAGCAGCTGTTGTTTTGATAGAAGCAACATTTCAAATCATAGTTAGAATCACAACCCGTACTTCTGGCGAATTTCGGCGAAAAGAATTTCTGACACGAACTCCCAACGGCCACTGTTCTGCGATTTTTACTGAAAATAAAATATTGTTATTTTAACTAGTAGAAATTGATTTGATGAAATTTCTTTTTGTGTGTTTCAGTGTGTGTTTAAATTTACAATTGGACCCTGGTAGGTGGCACTGTAATAAGGTTCTCTCTGTACGTGTATTTGTCACTGAACCCGGCTAGACTGATTTTTGATGAAATTTTGTGTGTGTGTGTGTGTGTGTGTGTGTGTGTGTGTGTGTGTGTGTGTGTGTGTGTGTGTGTGTGTGTGTTTAACAAAACATGGAGAATACTTTTTTATGCTATCTCCTTGTTGTAAATCACCACCATTTGGTGCTGAAGTCTATCAACGTCTATACCGTTCAACCAATCGTTGTAAAAAATGGGTAATGATGTGTGTCTCGAGTATGGAAAATAGGTTCGCCCTATCCATTTTATTGTCGCTTGCCACCAGATGGTGCTGCAG
>BPLR01020450.1:0-14379 GCA_021605095.1 Caerostris extrusa | reverse complement strand
TCTTGAAGATGCGCCTAAATCTGTTATATTGGAATTTGACGGCATAAATTTTTTTTTTGTCTTTCTAATGCAGCTGGCAAACACTTAGACAATTGTCTTTGATGCCTTAAGGCATGTATGGGCAAACAACGGCTGGAAGATTCTATCCGGCCCACGGGTAGAATTTTAATTTGTCGGTCCAAGACAAATTAATAGAAATATAGATTTATATATTATATATCCATCTCATTTTCTACTCTGATGAAATTTTTTTTCTTCTTTTTTTTTTTCCAAAGGACTGATTATCTTTTACTTTCTCTATTTTTGTCCCAGAAGGGGCGAGTGGCTAGCGCTCCGGCGCTCGGTACCACAGGTTTCGGGGATCGAGTCCCGGTGGTGTTATGGATGTTTGTAGTGGTGCGGAATCCACTTTAAACCATGGGTCTCGTTCTAACGAAGGTATTTTTGCATCTTTCGCGTCTGGCTTATCTTCAAGCTACACGCATCTCCTGGGTAGTGCTAAGTGAGTAACATCGGTTGCAGCGCTTGCTTTAAAGCATCCAATACCAAGCTGCCTAAGTGTTTGCCAGCTGCAGTGGAACGAAAAATTTATGCCGTCAAATTCCAATATAACAGATTTAGGTGCATCTTCAAGACCATTCTACAAAACTTAATTCGACGGAAATAGCAAGCACAGACAGCTTTCAATAGGTAAAGTGCTGAAAGCGGAAGTTATTTTTACTTATAGCTGTAGATTGGCGCCAATAAGTTAGAGTTTTACAAATCATTATCGAAAGTATGTTTCCCAAATTTAATATCTCACGCCCAGAAAATTAGTGCTATGTTTACTTTATCTTATATATGTGAACATGTGTTTTCAACTATGAACCTTTTTGATTAATTATTTCAGAAGTAGACTGACAGATTAGCATTTAGCTTCGTTCCTTAGAATCAGTACATATCACTTCGAATCTCAATATGAGAACTTTTTAAAAATGAATTCTAATTTCATGGTATCTCATTAACATATTTAATTTGTAATACTTGTTTATTGTTTTTAAAATTTTCGAAGAATTTATCTTGCCCGCCAAACTGTTTTCGATTTTTGGCGCGTGGCCAAAAATGTTTGCCCATAACTGCCTTAAGAGGACAGCGGCACCGACGTTATTTACTTAGTACTACCCAGGAAGATCGCGTAGCTTGAAGATAAGCTACTGACCCCGAATCACAATAACTCCGTAACGCTCTACGATTATGCTAGACCGGGACCAAAGGTTTAAAATGAATTCAGAATCACTACAAACATCCATGGCACCGCTAGAATTTTGAACCCGAAACCTAGGGTACCGAGCGACAGAGAGCTAGATACTTGGTCATTCAAGCCCCCCATTGAAGCTCAAGGAATTTTTTTATTATTTTAATTTTTTTATTTAGCAAGTGCGTTTCAAATCTATATGGGTATCTGAAAGTAGATTTTATGTTCTGAATTTCGATTTGAATGCTTAATTCTTTCTTGCATAAAATTGTTTTGATTTTTCCTTCACATACTCTCACAACAAATGGTTAAAAAAATTAAAATCTACTTTGAAACATGTTACAAGTATACTGGTTCTTCAAATTTACTTTTCCTTTTTGAAAACAGGACTTGCTCGTTTTCTACAAAATTAAGTAGCAAAAAATGAAACTTTAATTATTTGTAGTTTTCGAAAAAGAGTAAAAACTGTATTAGAAAATAAAAATAAAACAATAAAATTAAATAAACACTATGTAAAGTCCTGATAACGAAATCGCAGTTATTTATTTAATAATAATTTTTATCTTTCTTATTTGTCTCGGAGTTACCATTATGCTAGATTTTATTACTATTGCAGAAATATTTTTTTTCATTAATAGTGCAAATGTTTTAAATGTGCCACCATTTATTATCTTGTAGAAATATGAATTCATTTTGCAAGAAATGAAGTGGTGAAAATAATTTTTGATTGCAGTCTACGCTCCGCTATTCTATATTAAAGTAAGGAATCACAAACAAGGCGTCCCTCTTTCTGGTGCAACACACATCAGATCATGGCACCATGCATACAAGCTATGTGCAAACTCATTGCGTAAAACCACTGTTGTCCTTTGTAAATTTAGTGGTGTCCACGCAGTTGTTGTACATATAATTGAATTTAATATATCATAAAATCATGTTTTACTGTTACTAAATGTTCATGTAATTTTTATTCAATTCCTGCTAATAGCTCACAATCGTTTCAATCGTTTTTTCAATCGTTTATAAAATACTTTCATTCATCCACTCAAGTTCAAATACAATTTTTTTTTATCTTGTAGTAGATGACACTGGATGTTAATACAATTTTTTCGAATATTAATTCAGTAATTAATTTCAATTAATTAATTTTAATTTATTTTTAGATTCCAATCTCAATATATGGCGACAATATCTACCAATATATGGCGCCAGATAAACTTAAAAAAAAAAAATGAATGAAAATTATTTGTAAAGGACTTTCTGCAATAGAGTGAAAAAATAGGAACTTACTTTATTATAGTAAGACAACTTCATTGTGCGTAATAAACTTCCGATAAATATCAAACCATCTGCAAAAACCGAGGCAAACAAATTTTCATAAAAATATTCTCAATTGAGTACTTCAGAAACAAATTAGGTGTCATGTTTTTTAAAAACTGACATGCAGCAATATAATCAAATATTAACAATATTTAGAAATTTTTATAAATTTCTTCAATAAGATTGATCGAAGCAGAGTTGCTGATCAAAGGATTTTTTATGTTTATTATAGCATTTGTACTGGAGACTTCTGGCTTGCTTATTAGGGAATTGCTGAAGGTAATATACGCTTTTAAATAAAAAAATAATTTAATAAAATTATGAATAAATAATTAATAGTATTTATGGTTGCGATCAAACAGTTGTTCTACTCTATAATGTAATACATGCAAAGAAAATACTTGATAATGCATTTCTCAACCTTTGGTGTTATCGAATATATAACATCAATAAGCAAACTGCTAGTTTTGAATTTTGGAGAAAAGATCAAACAAAAATCACGTTTTCTTTTACATTTCACAAATATCCAATGACTATATTGGCCCGAATTTTTAACTTTATAATGGAAAAAAATGTGGGCCTGAATGGCCAAGTGGCTAGCGCTCTGGCGCTCGATACCACAGGTTTCGGGTTCGAGTCCCAGGGTGCCATGGATGTTTGTAGCGGTTCGGAATCCACTTTAAACCGTAGGTCCTAATAGAATCGTAGAGCGTTGCGAGGGCATTGTTACTCTGTGGCTTAAGTCCAAGACCAAGCTGTCTAAGTGTTTCCCAGCTGCATTAGAACGAAAAAATAATAATGGAATAAAATCTTGCTTACTTTGCTATAGGAAGATGTCAAACCTGCAAATATAGTTTTGAAAAAAAAAGATAAACGCTGTTTGTAAGGATTAGAGATTTTGTATAAAGGATTTCAATATAACATTTTTACATTATGCAGTGATGTTCTCTAATTGTCTAATATGATGCTCGCCAATCCGACACTCCATTTAATCAGAAGCACCTGCTGAAACATGACATGGTGACCAGTCATGTTTCCTGTTAAACCCAATTACTTCCCGCCACTCTTCATGCTAGGTTATGAACCATTTTGTGCCCCAAATTGCTTCAGTTGTATGCATTTATTTAATTTCACAAAAATTATTCTTAAAATGAATATGCTTTTTTTTTCTGTACAATTTTGACTGAGTTTAATTTGATGGTAAAATCAACGACAATTAAAATGTTTTACAAATTTAGAAAACACTAAAATTACCATAGTATTATACGAAAATTTACATTCAATTAAGTTGTCTTATTCCTTAAAAGATATATTATGAAACTTTAAAAATTTTGTGCAATAATCTACATTTCATTTATATGCATTTATTTAATTTCACAAAAATTATTCTTAAGATAAATATGCTTATTTATTCAGTAAAATTTCAGTGAGTTTAATTTTTATGGTTAAATTAAGGTGATTTAAAGTGTTTGATGAAATTATTGTTTTAAAAATACGAAATGGTATTACACGAAATTTTACATTCAATTAAGCTGTAATATTCATTAAAAACCAGCAATTACAGATTTAGAGACGCATTATAAGACTAAATTCAAATAAACAAGCACAGAGTGAAGAAATACATTTCAATGCACAAATTTTTATTATGCAATCTTTCTCTGTTTATAGACATCAGGTAAAACCTTTACTGAACATCACTCTAAAATAAATTAAAATATGAAATTTTCAAAAAGAGATTATTTAAAAATAAATTTAATTAAAAACTAAAAATTTAAGCAAATCTTATCTTTTACTAAATTACTAGCAATCTAAAGCAATTTAAGTAACAAATTTATTTTGTTCAGAAAAGTAGCTTAAAATATTTTGATGGAATAAATTCCTATTCATTTAAAAATAAAAAAATTTAAAAAGTTTTAAAATCTGTTTTCAAGCAAAAAAATTTTTGATATAAATATATTATTAAAATATATTTTAAAAGTATTATGTGTAGTTTCTATTAGTTGAATATAGAATATAACAATTGATATAGTTAAATCAACAATCACAAATTTTCCGATTTTAATGAAATTGTCGCTAAAAATTAAATGAAATAATTTTATAGTTACACTTGGAATTCTAGTAATTTTAATCTCTTACATTTACAAACAATCGCTTATTTTGTATTTCATATGAAAGAAAATGTGAAACTGTACCTTTGATATTCCTTCTTTAACAATTGTAAAGAACATGAATATTTAAAATAACAATAAAGAAAGTTTTGAAAAACAATTTTCTCTTCATAATAAGTACGCATATATTTATAATTAGCGATAGACATGTAATTAGTAAACATAATATCAACTGAAATACTTTTTCATCACAAAGTTTTATTATGCAATATCTGCAATGGAACTTTATTGAATAGGACTTTAAAATGGATAAAAAATAAGTATAATTAAAAACTAGAAATATAAGTAAAACATGTATTTTCGTAAATTACTAGCAATGTAAAGCATTTTACAAAACAAATTTATTTTGTTAAGAAAAGTAGTTAAAAATATTCCGATGGAATTAATTTCTATTCACTTATATCCATGAAAATATTTAAATAAATAATTTAAAACTACTGTATTTCAAGCAAAATGATATATTTTGTAATACATATGTTGATAAAATTTATTTTAAAAATTGTTAAGTTTATTTCCTCTTACTTGAATATAAGTCACGCTTAATATAGTTATCTCGTCAGTTAACAATATTCCGATTGTAATGAAATTAGGATTAAAGATTAATCAGTACTGCTAATAAAATAATTTTATACTTACGCATGGAATTCTAGTAATTTTATTATCATACATTTAGAAACAATCCCTTATGTTGTATTTAATATGAAGGAAAACGTGAAACTATAACATGTTATTCCTGCTTTAACAATTTTAAAGGAACATACATATTTGAAATAACAATAAAGAAGTTTTGAAAAAGTTTAAATTTCTCTTTATAATAAGTATGCATATATTTATAATTAGTGATAACACGTAATTAGTAAACATAATTTCACAAAAGAATTTAACAGATTAGTAATCCACGTGTATCATCAACACATCAATACTTAGTAAATCGTGTACTGCGAATCAAAATAAAGTCTTTTTATACACCTGAAATTTTATTGAAGAACTAAAATTATATAAATTTTGACAAGTACAAAATAAAAACAGAATATATTTTATCAGTAATTGTTATTGGATTCTTTCTTCAATTCAAAACTATAGAAAGAAAATTTTTTTAAATTTAAGAAAGAACTATAATATCAACAATATATCTAAAATTTTTTTATTTTTTAATTATTTTATAAGATTTCTTCAAGAAATTATTTTCTTTTTATATTTATGTTTTCTCCTATTTGTCCCATTAAATATGTGGATTAGAATACTCACTGCTACTATTTTCTTTACAGAGACGAAGATAAGCTAAAATATTAAATTTTAGTTCATATCGATTTTGAATGCAGAACTTAAAAAAAGAATTCAAAATTTAAAATTGATATGGAAATTTATGATTGTAAATAGATTATATAGTGTATTAAATGTATAGTACAGCAACCAAAAATTACACCTCAATATGCACAGGACAAAAGTGGGGCTTTCTACCCAGATAGTTTGCACATAGCCTGGATTATAGCATGGATTCCTGATCTGACTGTTCAGTTTTGCACCAAAAAGTGGGACGCCTTTTTGACATTTGTGTGTTGAGTAATTTTGAATAGCGTTTGGCTAATGCGCTCTGGTGCTCCCCTGTGTAACAAGTTTCGGGTTCAAGCATACAGGTGGTGCCATGGACGTTAATAGTGGTTCGTGGAATCACTTTGGAAAGTAATTCCCGTACAAAGGGTCCCAAGATCGTTCACTGAGGAACCCCGCGTCCGTGGCTCATCTTTTTGAATTACACCCCTATTTATTGACAGAAACAATAAAACTTGCCTGAAGATAATTAAAAGCTCACTGACTTTGATAATATATGGCTAATTATAATGAATTAATTTATATATATATGCAATGCAACTAGAAAATATTTAGACTTCAATTGTCTTTGATTGCTTTAAGGCAAGCGCTGCACCGATGTTACTCACTTAGCATTACAGAAGATGTGTGGTGGAGAGATCCTTGAAGATAAACTACGCATCGTGGAAAATAAAAGTACCCCTAAGTGCCTTAGTTCTTGATTAAGTAAGATCTGCGATTACACGTTCAATAATTTTGCTAATCAGTAGAAAGCAGCGAAATCGGACGGGACTCGAACACGAAGTACGGAGCGCCCGGCTTTATGGATGGCTCAGAATTCCAGAATTTATCTAATTTTGGGATTCATATAAAAGTTAAATAGCATCTTCTTAAAAAAATTGCAGATTTGGAAATACATTTGAACGGAATATTTTTGCATCTTGTTAGTAATGCGGTCATAGGCCTGTATGCCTGCGGTCTATGTCTTACTAATTTTAAGCTTAGAAATAATATCAATCTTTAGTAGGAGGAAAGTTACTGTTATTGTACTGTTATGCCCATGAGTTAAAAAAAAAAAAAAACATACAAAATTTTTTCAATTCTTTTCAACTAAAATTGTTAGAAATTGAAATTTATCTTGCAGAGAATTTGAAAAATCAGGCTTTTTATGTTAGTAAAATCTTGGTTATGCTGAGATTTAAGAAAGCTTTTGTCAACATTTATTTATATCAATACTAAAATAGGATTGGTCATTATTTAACTATCTGAAGTACATCTCCTATAAGAAACTGAAAACTCAAATTCAAGTTTCCGCGATATTCACTGAAAACAAAAATAGAAAAATGTGGGTGAAATGCACAATGTTTTTTTCAACCACGTTTCTTTCTCATTAATTTGCTATATATTCCTATTCTAGCAGTAAATGATGCATATTGGCAGTGACCAAATGCTTATAATATCTCTTTTAATTGTGGTTCGCATTGTAAAGTGAAATTAATTTTTTAATAATTATTATAGAATTATTTTAACTTATTCGTAAAAATAAATCAAATTCAATAGAGAAACATGTACATAATTTGAGCTCTTTTAATTAGGGTATCTGATTAGGTTGAAGGTCATTTTCAGGAAGGGATTCAATACTCGTATTCTTGTTTTCGGTATTAAGAATTTTTTGTGAACGAGTGAAACAAACACGGAATTTCGTTAATTTTGGGAAATTCAGAAAATTCTGTCAATTGTAGCAATTATGCATTTTGTGAGAAACCTTACTGAAAGGAAAATAGCAGATTTCATTTTATAAGAGAGTTTTTTTCATATACGATTTTTTTAATGCTTTTTCTCACTCATCTGCTGTGTTATAAACAGCGCAATAGACCTAAAAGAGTTAAAATTGAATATTTTAACAAAAGATACTTTCATGGATGTCACTTGCGATTTCTTTCTAACTTTCAAAAAAATTAAAGGTGTTTTTTAAAAAAATGTTTACAAAACCGTTTCTTCTATGCAGTCTCCAAACTTCCCTTCCTTAATTATCATTGTGTTTCAAGTACATACTCTAGTATTCTCGAGAACGTACTTTCAACACATTGAAAATAAATGTTTTGGGATAATATTTAATTCATACTTTTACCAGGATTAATTGGACAAAAAGTGCATAAAAAATTTTTTATGATAAATTTCCAGTGTACTTATGAATCATTCTAATTTTCTTTTATTAAAACCTATCTTGACTTTAAATCGCAATTGTCTGCACTCCTTGATTAATGGTATTTTTTTGACACTGTAGCGCCATATTATTCCAAAACTTTTTGCAGTCTAATTTTCTATTTTTCAGTGAATTGAGATCGTGTTTGAAATTTATATTTCCATAAAATTATGTTTTTTTCTGATGTTTTAAACAATGTTATCTAAAAATAAACTGTATGATGATTTTGAATTTCATCTCATTATACATTAACTTGCCCTTTGGTACCACAAGCTTCAGGTTCGAATCCTGACATTGATGTCGTGGTTCGGAATCTACGTTAAACTATCAGTCCCGCTCTGATTAGCCTAAAAGTGTGCAAAAGATTACCTTAGAGGGACACACCAAACTCATAGCATAATGGAATTGCAAGTTAATAGAAAGCCACAAATAACGTGAATCACGAGAGCAGAATAATAAGGGGGGGGGGGACAAGGATTTTTAATCAAATTGTCTACGTGCCCCATTCTTAATTGAACAACAATGGCATAATTGACTGTTAAAAGAAAAGGGTTTCCGATTTTGCTTATGTTATAATACGTGTCTTTTTATTAAAATATACACGTGATCATTATAATACAATATTGTTGATAGACACGCACAATATTGGAGATTCGAAGATAGCCCTCTTGGAATGCATAATTGCCTTTTTCTCTTGTAGATGCAAACGACTAAGCTGTGTAGCGTTGAATATCCTTCTATTTTTATCAAGGCCGTTAGACGATGGCCATATGTCAAATACCATATATTAAAAAAAATATACGATTTTAAGGACAAGTTAATTTTTATGAAATAAAATAATTGATTGTTAAGATATTAAAATCTGCAAATACGAAACACGATACGAATAAACTTGAACTTTTTAAAACTGAAAATCTTAGGTTAATAATTATGTTCATAGAAGAAGTAGATAGTATTTAAGAATTTTTGAATTTACTAATTTGAAAACAGAATAGTATTTAAATCAAACCAAAATTCAGTTTTAAATTCTATAAAATTTTCAGATTTTAGTTTCTAATGAATGATTAAGTTCGTGATATAGTGCGTTGTTCGTTAAGTAAAAAATATTGCGCCAAAAAGAACTAATGTAAATAAAGCTGGCAACACAAAATGTTGAACTAGACAGATTGTGAATAAATTTGCTCAAGAGGTTTGGAAAGTTTAGTGTGAGAACTGCATAAACATACACATCTTTTAAATTTATATTTTTTAAGTTAATCCTAGTTGAAAAGTCATCAATATGTCTTCTTCGGATATGGCACCTTCTGAAAAATCCTTCAAGTGCATTAAATGTGGAAAGCAATTCGAACTTCAAACAGATTTAAAAGAACATTTCTCGAAAGAACATCCAAAAAAGTGTCACCAGTGTAGATACTGTAAAAATATTGTCCCTTGGAAGAGTTTTTTGAAAGATCACGAGAGAACTGAAACATCTGGAAAAACTTTTGTTTGTGACACTTGTGGCGAAAAATTCCTTCTAATGATTTCTTTGACAGCTCATGAGAAAATTCACGCCAAGGATCATTTTTGTGAAGAATGTGGGAAAACTTACAGATTCACTCAAGAGAAATATGTCGCCGAACATGCAAAATTTCATACAGGAGAAAGGCCTCATATTTGTGAAAATGTGTAGAACATTTTCTTGCAAGTCATATCTGTACAAACATAAAAATTCATACAGAAGAAATAGGTCATGTCTGTTAAGATGTTAAAAGCATTCAAATATGAATGCAGTTTGAATGCACATATACTGCGTTGTATCAGAGAAATCCTTTGAAATTCGAAGAAGACAGATCTTCATCTGAAAGCTCATCTGCAACTTCTGAAGACTCGCCTAACACTTCTGAAAACTAGTCAAATAACTTTGGCAGAGGTAAATATGATTAATAACAAAATGATTATAGTAGTAATAGAAAAAATTGATTATTTATTGTGATTACAAAGATATAAAATTTTATTTCTTTGCTACAGACCTTATATTTTTATGCAGAATAATGAAATTTAAAAAAAAAATATTTCTCTCAAAATTGAGCCAAATTTGCATTACATATTTTAGTTAAAATGTATATAAGCAAGTTTAACTGTATAAAACGTAACTTCAATTGTATAGAATTCTTGTATTTTTTAAATATAAGACAAGCATGGTATTTCATGCAGCCTAGGTATTGTTTTAAACTGAAAAATAGTTTTTAATGAATTTTTAATATTTGACTTGTGTTGTTCCACTGTCTCCAAATTGTTTTACAGTATCATAAATCAGTTGTTTTATAATATTGTATATTTTTAAATTGTATATGTCATAATTTATTTAATTTTAATTCTCTAATAAAGTTTTAGATACATAAAAAGTGTTTTTGTATTGATTCGCAGTTCACGATTTACTATTATTTTGTGTTTTACAGATGTAAGTGAATATTTTTAAGTGCTTTTAACGAAATGCTACTCTGTTAAACCCTTTTTTCAAATTATGTTTATATTACGAATTATAAATTTATGCATACTTATTAAGGAAAAAGTAATATTTTTTCAAAACTTCTTTATTTTAAATGGGTGTGTATCTTTACAAGTATTAAATTATCCATAACATTAGCTTCGCATTTTTCCTAATATTAAATACAAAATAAGAGATTATGTTTCTAAATGCATGAGAATAAAATTACTAGCAGTCCAAGCGTAAATATAAAATTATTTCATTAGCAAAACTGATTAATTTGTAACCACAATAAATCGAAATATATTTAACTGTCATGTAAGCTTTATTTTATCTACATTAAGTGTGATATTCAATATGAAAATAATATAAATTGCACTTATAAATTTTAAAATATATTTTATCAATGTATATATATTACAAAATAATATATTTTTTGCTTGAAATACAGTAATTTTAAAATAAAAATTTAAATATTGTTTTATAAATAGAAAGAAATAGTAATTTATACCATCAGAATATTTTAAACTAATGTTCTTAACAAAATAAATTTATTTAGTAAAATGGCTTTGATTGCTAGTAATTTGCGAAGCTTTATGTTTTGCTTATATTTCTAGTTTTTAGTTATATTTATTTTTAAAGATTGTACTGTTTAAAATTTCATATGTTTGTTTATTTTAAAGTGGTATTCAGTGAAGTTCTTTTTGCCCGATTTTTGTAAACAGAGATATTGCATAATAAAACTTTGTGACAACAAAATGTGTTTCTGTACTCTGTGCTTATTTATTTGAAGTTGTTCTTATAATGCATCTTTAAATCTGTTGTTGCAGGCTTTTAATGAATAAGACAGCTTAATTAAATGTAAATTTCCTTATAATAAATCAAATTTTTAAAACAATAAATTCACCAAACATTTTAAATCACGTTGATTTAACCATACAATAAAACTCACTCGAAATTGTACTGAAAAAAATTAAGTAATATCATTTTAAGAATAATTTTTGAAAATTAAAAAATGCATAAATGAAAATTAAATTATTTTTCAAAATTGTTAAAGTGCCAAAATGGATCATAACCGGCAATGCAAAAAAATTCATCACAATGCCGAAAAAATGGCTCCTTTTTTTGCCTGTTAAAAGGTTTCGGGTTCCAGATTCATCACAATGCCGTGATTCAACAAGTGCTTCAGATTAAATGGAGTGTGTCGTATTGGCGAGCACACACACGTAAAGCCTCACAGAGTATTGTTTGAAGTAAACTATAAAAAAAACATGTTATATTGAAATCCATTATAAAAAATTCTAATCCTTATAAATAGCTTTTATTTATTTAAAACAATAATTGCAGGTTTGACATCTCTCTACGAATAATGTAGCTTAATAAGCAGGTTTTTATTTTATCAATAAAGTTCAATATTCTGCAAAAAAAAAGTGATTTTCTATTTGAGAAATATAAGAGTAAAATATGATTTATTAATTTCTCCAAATAAATTGCAAAACTAGCAGTTGGAAAATTGATGTTATATATTCGATAATACCAACGGTTGAAAAACGCAGTATCAAGTATTTTCTTTGCATATATTACGTAATAAAGTAGAACAAATGTTTGTTGATTGCTACTAGAAATGCTTTTAGTTGTCTATTCATATTTTTATTGAATTCATCTGTATTGCTTTAAAAATCTATTTTACTTTCAACAATTCCCTAATATGCAAGCCAGAATTCTCCATTATGAATGCTATAATAAGCACATAAAATCATTTCGATTAACAAATCCGCTTCGATCATATTATTGAAAAATATTTCAATAAAACTAAATATCATGAATATTTTCTTTTATTGCTGTATGTCAATTATTAAAAATGAAAAGGTTTGTAAAAAATTTGTTTTCCACAACCAATCAGAACGTTGCTTATACCGAATTAAATATTTTAATCATTTTTTTCAATATGAATATATTTTTTTAGTTGATATTACTTTACGCATTTAAATTTCTTTCCGTGTAAGGATTTCGCAGATTTGACATACTCGATGCAATTCGTGAGGAAGTGAACCACTCAGTTGTCGCGGATCACGAGCGTAATATTTTTTTTTTTATTATTCAATTCCTACTATTAGTTCAAACTCTCTCTCTATATATATCTTGTTCAAATTTTCAATCGTTAATAAAATTTTTGAGCACTTGAATCATAGCCTTTCAACCTGAAAGTACACTATATATTTGGTATGGCTAACGTCATCGCTTTCAAGCCATGTATGTGAAGTAAAGTTTTTACCATTCTAAAGTTTTAACATAGTTCTGGCTTACATGCTAATAAAAACATCAAAACAGATTCGCAAATCCCAAATTAAAGATGAAAATATAATAATAATTATTTAATTTTTTTGAAAGTACTGAAAATTGACAAGATTTTTCCAAATGAAAGAACTAGATTTTCTCATAAATTTAGCAGTTTACTGTATATAAATATATATATATATATATATATGTATGTATATCAAATTTCAAATTGGAATCTATTCATTCCGACTCATGAGCATGAATCTATCATGTAAAAGCATCGAACGCCCGGACATTAAGGGAGCAGAAAGCCCATTCATGAGAATTTTTAGATGTTGTTATTGGAATGGCACGAATAATTATATCTCTAACTGTGTAAAACAAACTGATCTGATATATTTCTTTCCATGTATGCAAATCAAAACCTGGTATGCTGACAACGCCTGTTACTTACAGTAGTTTGAGATGAACAATGGACTTGTTTTGGACCATAGCCCAAACACTGAAAAGGCAACCAACGGATATTTATTATTCAAACTCACACTTCACGATGCGACGAGTTAATTCTTTTTCGTATATTAATGGCGTGTGAATATGCCATACCACTAGTCGATAAAGATATGTCGCTCTTTAAAAACTTAATGCGGCCTGATGACCAATTGCTAGCTCTGTGGATTGGTATAACAGGGTAAAGGTTCGAATCCTAGCAGTGGTATGGATGCTTGTTCGTGGTTCGAAATCCACGTTAAAATGTGTATGTCCCGGTCTAAATAGCCTGAACCGTGCACAAAATGACCGTAAAACGACAAACCAAAACCAAATCTAAATCTAATGTGGGCTCATACACATCACTAATCTCAGTGTGCTCCCTGGAAAGAGATTCTACAGGAGCTACAATGCCCCTTCATTGGCAAATTTCTGGCAGATCGATGCAGCCAGAGATGGAAAATGTAACAACTCTTTTGCTATATGATTACACATACTGCAGGAAATTAACAGCAACCACTTTATAATGACTGAACTTCATCTGAAAATCGTCAACAATTCTATTGTGTTGTTGATCGTCACATCTTTTCCTTTTTTATTTTATTGTCTTTTGATATTTGCCCGTATGCAACTTAAAATACACTAAACAATTGTTACGTAGTTTGAGTCTATCAAATTTAACGCATTTCCCCCCTTTCACATAACTGAGTTAAGTGCGTCTCCCATTGAAGAGTGAAATCCTAAAAAGGCGGCACTAGTGGATGTCATTAAAAATTTATATGGCAAAACGGGAGATGCTATGAATTTGTCTTATTTTTTTTGTGGTGATAGACCAGGACCGAATCTTTGTCTGTGGCGTGGGCGTTTGTTTGTGGTTTGGAATCAAAATAGCTTGAGGTGTGCA
>BPLR01020449.1:0-109994 GCA_021605095.1 Caerostris extrusa | reverse complement strand
CCATTGGGCTCATATGTTATTAAATATTTTAGCAACCCTTTTTCTTGAAAGTTAATGTAAAAGGCCATCTTGAGTCCACCTGAGTAAAAATTGAATCTGTTACAAAAATCTGCTTGCATGTTAAATCCAAGATCAGGTCGTTATAAATATATATTTTGCAAAATCCATTTATAAAATTTATTTTATTAGTTACGTTACTTTGTTTGATAATTGATACTGTGTGTTTTTTTTTTCATGTTTGCCATGTGAAGGAAAAATATAGCTATATTTTTGTGTTTCAAGAAAGCTATGATATGACTACATTTTTCTGAAGATTTCCCAGAAAGCAATATTATCAAATATTTCTGCCAGTTGCATATATTTAAAGGTTCATTCCGGCACAACTATATTGCCGAAAGAATAGAAACATTCCTTTCTCATTCTAAAATCAACGATATTCCAATGAAAGTTAAGTACTTTCTTAGCATCGAAGTTTCCGGTATTCTCTGGAGCATTCATTCTTTCTATACGCATCGTTCCATTTTCCGCGGTTTCCATTAGCGATCAAATATGTATCGCTTTTTCATCCCAAACTCTTCATTTATTCAGCGGATGAGATATTGAAAGAGGATTCCATTTATCTTTTTTCGCTTGCGGAATACTGAATTCATAAGCTAAATTCTCAACACTATCTTGCTTGTCCATGATGAATACAGGTTTTTTCATCAATCATGCAAAGTCAACCTCTAATTTGAAAAAATGTATAAATATCGAAACGTTCTTATTTGTATAACTGGAAAGTTTTTCAATATAAATTTGAATTAACTTTTGAATATTGAGATCGTTTTATTGCTTTTGATGTGCCAAATTTCGTAAACTTTACATTTATAGTTTCCATATTAGTTTTGAAGTCTCTTTATATTTTCTATTTGCATTTTAAAATTTAATTTTAAAATGAAAGTCTACCTCAAATACTCATGTAAAATCAATTAAGCTATCAAATTTTTAACTTTTTCAACGAAACTGAAAATTCATTTCTTGTTCTATTTTTCTTATAATGACTTCTGTTGCGTTGATTTTAACATATTTCTTGTTCTGATCTCTTTTTAAATTGAATTTTAGTTCTTTATTGATTAAACAAATTTTTTTTCTATTGTTAAAAAAAATTTCTGGACTTTTGTTTTTTTTAACTGGATTTCTGAACTTTTGTTCTTTTAGTAGGATGTTCTTTTTCTGTTCATAATATGATTTCAGGCGTTTTGTTATTATTAATGTAACTTTGTTGTTGTTTGTATTTTTGATGTTCTTATTAAGGCTTAAAGTGGTTCGAATCACTACAAACAACCAAGGCACCGGTGGGACTTTTAACCCGAAACCTGTTACCGAGCGCTAGACACTCGGTCCTTCAGGCCCAATTCCGAACCATTAAAAAAATCCATGTCACCTCCCAGGATTCGAACCTTAGCCTATGGTGCCAAAGCACTAGCCAATCAGCCATCAGCACGCTAATTATTTTAGGAGTCCTATTGTTAAATATTTTAGCAGCCCTTCTTTCCTTGTAAGTTAATGTAAAGGCTATCTTGAGACCTCCTGATTAAAAATTGAATGTGTTACAAAAATCTGCCGACATGTTCAATCCAAGATCAGGTCATTATAAATATATATGTAAAAATATATTTTTAAAATTCATTTATCAGTCGTGTTACTTTCTTTGATACTTGAAACTGTGTGTTGTTTCACTTTTTTTTTTTAGCCATGTTTGCAATGTGAAGGAAAAAATAGTAATATTTCTTGCGTTTCAAGAAACCTATAACGTTTCTACATTATTGTATAGATTTCCCAGAAAGCAATATTATCAAATATTTCTGCATGCTGCATATATTTAAAGGTTCATTCCGGCATAAATATATTGCGGAAAGAATAGAAATATTCCTTTATCTTTCTAAAATCAACGGTATTCTAATGAAAGTTAAGTACTTTCTTAGCATCGACGTTTCCCTGTATTCTCTGGAGCATTCATTCTTTTTATACGCATCGTTCCATTTTCTGAGGTTTCCATTAGCGATCCAATATGTATCGCTTTTTTCATCCCAAACTCTTCATTTATTCAGCGGATGAGATATTGAAAGAGGATTCCATTTATCTTTTTTTTGGCTCGCGGAATACTGAATTCATACGTGAAATTCTTAACACTATCTTGCTGGTCCATGATGAATACAGGCTTTTTCATCAATCATGCAGAAGTCAACCTCAATTTGAAAAAATTTATAAATATCGAAACGTTCTTATTTGTGAAACTGGAAAGTTTTTCATATAAATTTGAATTAACTTTTGAATATTAAGATCATTTTATTCTTTTGATGTGCCAAATTTTTGTAAACTCTACGCGTATAAACCCCAAATTACTTTCGATGAAAGAGTAAAACATTTTATAGATTCCATTTACCATTTCTATGAGCATTTTAAAATGAAAGTTTCCTCAAATACTCATGTAAAATCAATTACGCTATCAAAATTTTTAATTTTTTAACAAAACTGAAAAATTGATTTATTTACAAGACTTTTTTGATTTTTACTCTTGGTAGAATTCTTGTTCTATTTTTCTTATAATGACCTCTGTGTCATTGATTTTAACATAATTCTTGTTCTGTTCTTTTTAATTGGAGTTTTAGATCTTTATTGATGAAACAAACTTTTGTTCTATTGTTCTTAACAAAAATTCTGGACTTTTATTCCTCTTAACTGGATTTCTGAACTTTTTTTGTTTTAGTAGGATATTTGTTTTTCTGTACATAAAATCATTTCAGGCGTTTTGTTTATACTATTATAACTTCTGGATTTTAATTGTTCTTAATAGAAAACCTATTCTGCCGTTTTTAACAATGTTCTGTTGTTTTTAACAGAACTTCTGTTCTAATGGTCTTTACGGGACTTTTGATCTTGTTTCTAATAGGATACCTGTTACAAAAATCAGAACAAAAGTTTTGTTAAAAATAATTATTTTGACAAAAGTAATTATTGTGACTCATTGTAAAGGTGATAAGGGCTCTAAAAATTTCTTGGTAATTATTCCCATACTTCCTAATTAAATTTAACAGTTTTACATCCAATATTGCTAGCGACAAATTACAATAATATTAGTTGTATTGGTGAGTGCAAACAAAAATAACACATAATTTTATAATTTGTAATATACCAACAAAACTATATATTTTTTTATCAGATCTTTGAAATTGGCAAAGCAGCAAGTTATCAACTGAGGTCTTGATGGCCGATTGATTAGTGCTCTGGCTGTCTGTACAGGTTTCGGGTTCTAATCTCAAAGGACATCACAAAATTTGTTTACATGTTCTATCCACATCATGTAATTATAAATATATATTTTGCAAATTCCATTTGTAAAATTTATTTTATTAGTTATGTTACTTTGTTTGGTATTTGAAACTGTGTGTTGTTTACGTTATTTAACTATGTTTGTCATGTGAAGGAAAAAATATAGTAATATTTTTTGTATTTCTAAGAAAGCTATAATATGCCTTGCATTTTTCTGCAGATGTCCCAGAAAGCAATATTATCAAATATTTCTGCCTGTTGTATATATTTAAAGGTTCATTCCGGCACAAATATATTGCAGAAAGAACAGAAGCATTCCTTTCTCATTCTAAAATTGACGATATTCCTATGAAAGTTAAGTACTTTCTTATCATCGACGTTTCCGGTATTCTCTGGAGCATTCATTTTTTCTATATGCCTCGTTCCATTTTCTGCGGTTTCCATTAGCGATCAAATATGCATCGCTTTTTCATCCCAAACTCTTCATTTATTCAGCGGATGAGATATTGAAAGAAGATTCCATTTATCTTTTTTGGCTTGCAGAATACTGAATTCATAAGCTAAATTCTCAACACTATCTTGCTGGTTCATGATGAATACAGGCTTTTTCATCAATCACGCAGAAGTCGACCTCAATTTGAAAAATTTATAAATATCGAAACGTTCTTATTTATGAAATTGAAAAGTTTTCTACATAAATTTAGATTAGTTTTTGAATATTGAGATCGTTTTATTCTTTTTTTTGCAAAATTTCGTAAACTTTTACATTTATAGCCTCCAAATTAATTTGAGAAAAAGCAAAACATTTTATAGATTCCATTTAACATTTCTATTTGCTTTTAAAATGAAAGTCTCCCTCAAATATTCATGTAAAATCAATTAAGGTCTCAAATTTTTAAATTTTTTTAACAAAACTTAAAATTGATTTTTTACATTTAAAACTTATACTTTTACTGCTTGAATAGAACTCTTGTTCTGTTTTTCTTAAAATGACCTGTGTTTCATTGATTTTAACATAATTCATGTTCTGTTTTTAATTGGGCTTTTAGATCTTTATTGATTAAACAAACTTTTGTTCTATTGTTCTTAACAAAAATTCAGGACTTTTGTTTTTTAACTAGATTTCTGAACTGTTGATGTTTTTAGCAGGTTATTTGTTTTTCTGTTCATAATATGACTTCAGGCGTTTTGTTTATACTAATATAATTTCTAAACTTTTGTTGTTCTTAATAGAAATTATATTCTGCCGTTCTTAAAAAACTAATTTT
The DNA here is from genome assembly GCA_021605095.1 of Caerostris extrusa. NCBI lineage: Eukaryota > Metazoa > Arthropoda > Arachnida > Araneae > Araneidae > Caerostris > Caerostris extrusa. The sequence goes on along the minus strand of BPLR01020449.1, from coordinate 105,414 downwards.
CTGTTGTTTATAACAAATTTCTGTTCTGATGGTCTTTACTGGACTTTTATCTGTTTTCAAATAGGATTCTTGTTACGAAAGCAGAACAAAAATCTTGTAAATGCCATCAGAACATTTATTAGGAACTCATTGTAAAGATAATTTTTAAAAATTAAATTTAATTTTATCATTAATTAAATTTACTTTAAATTTTAATTAATTAAATAATTTTTAAATTTAAAAATAAAATACAATTTATTTTATTTTTGTTAGTATAGTTAGTTATTTTTTGTTATTAAGAATGGGAATAAATATCAAAAAGTTCTTATTTTTGATATTTATTTCCATTCTTCTAAAAAATTTAGCAATCTTACATCCATTATTTCTAGCAAAATTATAATAATATTAGTTGTATTGGTGAGTGCAAACAAAATGACAAATAATTTTATATTTAATATATCTAATTAGATATATCTAATAATTTTGGAAGCAGAAAGATAGCAACAGAGGAGCCTGATGGATGAGTGATTAGCTCTCTGGAACTCGGTCGTACAAGTTCGGGTTTGAGTTTTAAGGGGCATGGATTTTTGTAGTGGTTAGGAATCAATTTTAAAACAGTAGGTCCCTGTTTAATATGAGTGTTGGGCGCAGGGTTGGTGAACATCTTTGTTTCCTGTCCCGAAATCTGCCAGTTAGGCTGACGGCCTTGGCTCACCATGGGGCCATCCCGCCAAATAAAGAATAATAAGAAGAAGATAGCAACATAATTTAATTAAGTTGATGTGTAGTCAATGGTTCAAAATGTTTGGCAACTAATCCTTAGTAGTCAGTCATAGTGAACTTGGTAAAGATGACTGCTAAACAAAAATTTATTATTTGAAAAACCGTCTGTCAAGTGTATGTTTAATCTTATATATATATTTTTATTTTGTAATCATATTGCAATGTAATTAATTTATTTGATAACTATATAATAACCAAGCATTGTAGTGTAGTAATAGTAGTGATACAGTGGACAGAAAAGTTTTCTGAGAACACTTGCAGTTTGTTTGAAGGTTCCATGCTTGCGTTCAATGCTGCAGTACGTAATCAATGCTGCAATACGTAATTCAATACTTCAATATCAATGTGGCAATATGTAATCCAATATTTCAATACTAATCCAATGCTGCAATACATAATCCAATATTTCAATAATAATCCAAATTTCAGTATTAAATCCAATGCTGCAATAGTCTGCAATGCTGCATCTTTGTATAAATTTTCTGTATTTTCTCTATTTTATAAGCTAATAAATATTAATTAAATAAATTATCTATCACTTTTCTCTAAATTAAAATCATTTTCTCATGCTCCCTGATACTTTTTTCATATAAAAAAAAAGTAGTATTGGCAACTTTTTTGATCTGCAATCAGTAAAATGGTCAACAAAATGAATGAACAATTATTGCAGTAATAATGTAATCTATTTCGATATTAAAAATAAAGTATTTACAAAGTGGCAATAATAATTTATTCTGAAATTATTCTTAACGAAATAGTTAATAGTTAACAAAACAATCTATAAAAAGAATTGTAAAAGAATTTCACAAGACTTGTACAATATTTACTTTCGATGGTTAATCAACAACTGTGTAAATAAAACTTCATAATAAAAAATATTTTACCGTATTCTATTTAATGACAGACCATCTAGAACGAGTGTTTATTTGTCTAAGAGTTTGGCGACATTTGGCTGAATACTTCATTAACAAAGAGAATTTTTTTTTTTTTTTTTTTTTTTGCAGAGTGGTAAATAAATATTCTCGCTGAAGAAGAGATGATATTTGCAAGCGCGCAACGATAAAAGTCTTCCCTCTAAATATTTACCATTGCTTTTCAAAGCAGTTGTCACGTTATTCAATAAGCAGAAGCTAAGTTAAATAAAGCGAAACTGCATTTATTTGATGGAAATTCGAGTTAAAATTAAAATCTTTTGAATAAAATGTTTGTCACTTAGATTAATCCACTCCGTCTGCTTTTCATACTGGTTTGTTCTGATAAATAAAAAAAAAGGAAAAAACTTCTAAATGTGGGCATAATATTTACTGTAACTGCGATATTGATATAAACAGGCGTCTTTTTTTCTCTGACATTATGCTAATATATTTTAGCCGTCTTTTTGAAAAATTACAATATTTAAAATTAGCATTTGTGTTACTGGATTTAATTTATCGGAAAGCCATAATCTGTTCATGCACAAAAAAAAGAAATTGAAATTTATCTGATACTTACATATTTAATTTAGTTATATATTATAAAAATAATTTAATTTAATAAAAAAAAAATTATATATTTTACAATGTGTTTAGTATATATAGTATAATGTTTATGCTAATATGTTAGTTCATGTTTATGAATTAGATTAATATTTATCCTTGGAGATGTTTGTTCACGAATGTTAGTCCAAATTTTCACATTTTTGTATGTTAAATTATAGTATGTTTGTTATTCATTATGAAAAAAACTTAAATCTACATTTCACGGTTATTTCGTTGCAATATGTTCATAAAAGTAGTTATAGAAATGTTATATATAAAAATTTCTTTATTAAATTTGCTTATAATATTTCCTTATAAAAATTCGCTTATTATAATTTCTTATTATAGCTTCCCTACGATAAATCGCCAAATTACCGGCAAAATAAAATTACTATTGAAACACTGTTGTGATATTTTTATCAGCAATATGGTCAAAAAAATGAATGAATTAATATTATAATAATATAATCTATTTCGGTATTAAATATAGAGTATTTACAAAGTGTCAATGATAATTTATTCTGAAACTATTCGTAAAGAGAATAGTTAACCATAAACTACAATCTATAAAAAATTGTATAAGAATTCCACAAAATTGTACAATATTTACTTTCGATGGTTAATCAGCAACTGTGTAATTAAAACTTCATAATAAAGAAGTATTCTCTTTAATAACAGACCATCTAAACAAGTGTTTATTTGTCTGAAGAGTTTGGCGACATTTGGCTGAATACTTCATCAACAAGAGAATTCTTTTTTTTTTTTTGCAGAGTATTAAATAAATATTCTCTATGAAGAAGAGATGATATTTGCAAGCGCGCAACGAGAAAAAGTCCTCCCGCTAAATATTTACCATTGCTTTTCAAAGCAGTTGTCACGTTATTCAATAAGCAGAAGCTAAGTTAAATAAAGTGAAACTGCATTTATTGGATGGAAATTCGAGAGTTAAAAAAATTTTTGAATAAAATTGTTTGTCACTTAGATTAATCCACTCCATCTGCTTTTCATACTGGTATTACCGTTTGTTCTGCTAAATAAAAAAAAATGGTAAAACTTCTGAAATGTGGGCATAATATTTACTGTAACTGCGATATTGATATGTAAACAGGCGTCTTTTTTTCTCTGACATTATGCTAAAATATTTTAGCCGTCTTTTTTGAAAAAATACAATATTTTAAAATTAGCATTTGTGTTACTTGAATTTAATCTATGGGAAAGCCGCAATTTGATCAAGCACAAAAAAAATAGAAATTTATCTGAATCTTGCATATTTAATTTAGTTATATATGTTATAAAAATAATTTAATGTAATAAAAAATGTTACATTATATATATATATATATAGTGTTTAGTGATATGATGTTTAGGAACAGATTTTTTTAATATTTATGCTATAAGATGCTTGCTCACATTTTATCTTAATGCAAATTTGCGCATTGCGTTTATTACATTTTTTACGCATTATATTTGCTATATTATATTTACGCGTTATATTTGTTACATTATATTTACGCATTATATTTGTTACATTATATTTACGCATTATATTTGTTACATTTATGTTAGGTTTACGCATTTTAATACATCATCCTCAACAAATACAGTTAGTTTGGTAATTTTGATTTTAAAATGAAATATGTTTTTGAAAATAAATACATATAGATAAGCGAAAATTGTGTAGATATATAAAAAAAATTGTATAAGAACTTCACAAGACTTGTACAATATTTACTTCCGATGGTTAATCAACAACTGTATAATTAAAACTTCGTAATAAAAAGAAGTATTCTATTTAATAACAAACCATCTCAAGTGTTTATTAGTTTAAGAGTTTGGCGACATTTGACTGAACAATTCATCAACAAGAAAATTCTTTTTTTTTGTAGTGGTAAATAAATATTCTCGTTGAAGGAGAGATGATATTTTCAACGAGAAAAGTCTTCCCGCTAAATATTTACCATTGCTTTCAATGCAGATGTCACGTTATTCAATAAGCAGAAGCTAAGTTAAATAAAGCGAAAGGAGAGAGACTAGTACATTTATTTGATGGGAATTCGAGAGTTAAAATGAAAAATTTTTGAATAAAATTTTTATCACTTAGATTAATCCAGTCTGTCTGCTTTCCATATTGGTATTTCCTTTTATTCTGCAAAATAATAAAAGAAAGGAACTTCTGAAATGTAGGCATAAATATTTACTGTAACTGCAATATTGATATGTAAACAGGCGTCTTTTTCACTGGCATTATGTTAAAATATTTTAGCCGTTCTCTTTGAAAAATTACAATATTTTTAAATTAGCATTCGCTATTGTGTTACTTGAATTTAATCTATGGGAAAGCCGCCATCCGTTCAAGCACAAAAAAATAATAGAAATGTATCTGATACTTACATATTTAATTTAGTTATATATTATAAATTAATGTAATGCAATAAAAAAAACGAATGAAATATTTTACGATGTGTGTGTATAGATTGTGTTTAGTGATATGATGTTTATGAACCGATGTTTTAATATTTATGCATGGAGATGCTTGTTGTATTATGTTTGTTACATTTATGTTAGGTTTAAGCATTTCAGTGCATCATCATTGAACAAACACATCTATTTTTTTTTTAATTTTGATTTTAAAAGGATACATGCTTTTGGAAATAAATACATTCAGCTAAATAATAATTGAGTAGATATATTTTTTACTTGCAGTGCGTTATTGACAAGGGATCTGAACTTTCTTTATCTTAATCTTAACTTTTGAAACTTTTGGGAATTCAATTTTTCTGCAATAAAATAAAATTCTAATGTTTAAATGTTTATCTTTTAACAAAAGAAAGTTGGATCGTGTTCAATGTTTCGATACAATCACAAATTTGAAAAAATGACTAAAATCGAGGACAATTTTAAAAGAACGTCTTTGTATAAATATTCTATATTTTCTCTATTTTACGTTCTCTATTTATTCTTATTAAATAGTAATTAAACACTTATCTCTAAATAAACTACCACTTTTCTCCGCACTCCCACAAAAAAACTTGCTTCATACAAGAAAATATAGTACTGTATAGTATAGTTTTCCATCAGTAATATAGTCAACAAAATGAATGAATTAATTAATGTCGTAATAATGTAATCTATCTCGATATTAAAAATAGAGTATTTTTAAAGTGGCAAGGATAATTTATTCTTAAACTATTCTTAACGAGAATAGTTAATAGTTATCCGCAAACTACAATCTATAAAAAAATTTTATAAGAATTCCACAAGACTTGTACAATATTTACTTTCGTGGTAAATCAACAACTGTGTAATTAAAACTTCACAATGAAGGAGTATTCTATTTAATAACAGTACATCTCAACGAGTGTTTATTTGTATAAGCGTTTGGCGACATTTGGCTGAACATTTCATCAACAAGAGAGTTCCTTTTTGCAATGTGGTAAATAAATATTCTTGCTGAAGAAGGATGATATTTGCAAACGCGCAACGAGAAAAAGTCTTTCCTCTAAATATTTACCATTGCTTTTCAATGCAGTTATTTCGCGTTATTCAATAAGCAGAAGCTAAAGTTAAATAAAGCGAAAAGAGAGAGACTAGTAAATTTATTTGATGGGAATTCGACAGTTAAAATGAAAAATTTTTGAATTAAATTTTTTGACTTCGATTAATCCAGTCTGTCTGCTTTTCATACTGGTATTTCCGTTTGTTTTTGCTAAATAGAAGAAAAAAAGAAGTCTTGAAATGTAGGCTGGTTTCTTTTTTTTTTTATTGACATTATGCTAAAAATATTTTAGCCGTCCTTTTTGAAGAATTACAATATTTGTAAATTAGTATTCGCTGTTGTGTTACTTGAATTTAAACTATGGGAAAGTCGCAATCTGCACATGCACAAAAAAAATCAAAATTTATCTGATACTTAATATTTAATTTAGTTATATATTACAAAAATAATTTAATGTAATAAACAAAAAGAATTAAATATTTTACGATGTGTGTGCATATATGTTTAGTGATACTATGTTTATTGTGAACTGAATTTATAATGTTTATCCTTGGAGATACTTGTTCACACATTATGTTAGTGCAAATGTGCGCATATGTTTGTTACATTTACGTTAGATTTGTGCATTTTAATGCATTATCATACAACAAACATAGCAAGTTTGTTAGTGCAAATGTGCGCATATGTTTGTTACATTTACGTTAGATTTGTGCATTTTTAATGCAAACATCATACAACAAACATAGCAAGTTTGTTTTAATGCATTACAACAAACATAGCAAGTTAGTGCAAATGTGCGCATATGTTTGTTACATTTACGTTAGATTTGTGCATTTTAATGCATTATCATACAACAAACATAGCAAGTTTGTTAGTGCAAATGTGCGCATATGTTTGTTACATTTACGTTAGATTTGTGCATTTTAATGCATTATCATACAACAAACATAGCAAGTTTGTTAGTGCAAATGTGCGCATATGTTTGTTACATTTATTAGATTTGTGCATTTTAATGCATTATCATACAACAAACATAGAAGTTTGTTAGTGCAAATGTGCGCATATGTTTGTTACATTTACGTTAGATTTTTAATGCATTATCATACAACAAACATTTTGTTAGTGCAAATGTGCATATGTTTGTTACAACAAAAGTTTGTTAGTGCAAATGTGCGCATATGTTTGTTACATTTACGTTAGATTTGTGCATTTTATCATACAACAAACATAGTTTGTTAATTTTGATTTTAAAAGGATAGATGCTTTTGCACATAAATGCATACAGATAAGCAAAATTGTGTAGATATATTTTTCAGCATGCATTGCGTTATTGACAAGGGATCTAAACTTTCTTTATCTTAATAACTTTCGGATTTTTTGGGAATTTGAGTTTTTCTGCAATAAAATAGGATGCTAATGTTTAAATGCTTATCTTTTAACAAAATAAAGTTGGATCGTGTTCAATGTTTCGATACAATTGCAACTAAACTAAAATAACTAAAATCGATGATAATTTTAACAGAGCGTTTTCGTATAAATATTCTGTATTTTTCCATTTTATACGCTAATAAATAGTAATTATACACTTATCTCTAAATAATATATCACTTTTCTCCTCCACCTCAAAAAAACCTTCCGCATATAAGAAAATATAGTATTGACCAACTGTTGTGATCTTCCAACAATAATATGGGGCAAAAAATGAATAAATTAACGCAGTAATAATGTATTCTATTTCGGAGTTAACAAAATGAGTATTTATAAAGTGGCAATGATAATTTATTCTGAAACTATTCTTAACGAGAATAGTTAATAATTAACAAATTACAATCTATAAAAAGAATTGTAAAAGAATTCCACAAGACTAGTACAATATTTACTTTCGATGGTTAATCAACAATTGTGTAATTAAAACTTCATAATAAAGAAGTATTCTATTTAGTATCAGACCATCTCAACGAGTGTTTATCTGTCTAAGAGTTTTGGCGACATTTGGCTGAATACTTCATCAACAAGAGGATTCTTTTTTTTTCTTTTGCAGAGTGGTAAATAAATATTCTCGCTGAAGAAGAGATGATATTGAACGAGAAAAAGTCTTCCCGCTTAATATTTACCATCGCTTTTCAATGTAGTTCACGTTATTCAATAAGCGGAAGCTAAGTTAAATAAAGCGAAAAGACAGACACTGGTACATTTATTTGATGGCAATTCGAGAGTTAAAATGAAAAATTTTTGAATAAAAAGTTTGTCACTTTGATTAATCCAGTCTGTCTGCTTTCCAAATTAGTAGTTCCTTTTATTCTGCAAAATAATAAAAGAAAGGAACTTCTGAAATGTAGGCATAAATATTTACTGTAACTGCGATATTGATATGTAGACAGGCGTCTTTTTTCTCTGACATTATGCTAAAATATTTTAGTCGTCCTTTTCGAAAAATTACAATATTTTTAAATAAACATTCGCTATTGTGTTACTTGAATTTAATCAATCGGAAAGCCGCCATCCGTTCAAGCACAAAAAATAATAGAAATTTATCTGAAACTTACATATTTAATTTAGTTATATATTATAAATTAATGTAATGGAATAAAAACGAATGAAATATTTTACGATGTGTTTATAGATTGTGTTTAGTGATATGATGTTTATGAACCGATGTTTTAATATTTATGCATGGAGATCTAGTTTTATTATGTTTGTTACATTTATGTTAGGTTTGAGCATTTTAGCGCATCATCATTGAACAAACACAGTTAGTTTGTTAATTTTGTTTTTTAAAAGGAGATATGTTTGTTAAAATGAATACATGCAGATAAACAAAAGTTGTGTTGATATATTTTCTGCATGAAGGGCGTTATTGACAAGGATCTTAACGTTCTTTGTCTTAATGTTAACTTTCGGATCTTTTAAGAATTTGATGTTTTCTGCAATATTATAGGATTCTAATATTTAAATGTTTATCTTTTAATAAAGTAAAGTTGGATCGTGTTCACGTTTTAAATATTATACAAAAATATTTAAATCCTTAAAATGGCGAATTATATTTTTAAAGTAGAATAAACATATTTTGAGACGAGTCGTAAAAAAAATCACCGGCGGGCCAGATATGAACAGCAAGTCACCGTCAAATACATGATTTAAGGAAAGTGAAAACTTAACTGCGGTTCACGTTTTTTCAATTCCTTCTATTAGCTCACACTCTCCTATATATATCTTGTTCAAATTTTCAATCATTCATAAAATACTTTTTTGTTCCTCCACTAAATTCCAATACATTTTGTTTGAACTTGTAGTGGATAACACTTGATGTTAATACAGTTTTTCAAATTAAAATTAAATTAATTAATTTTTTAGTTATTTTTAGATTTAAGTTGTATGTATCTACCAATAGATGACGACAGATAAACTTAAAAAATGAATGAAAATTATTTATAAAGGACTTTCTGCAATATAGTGAAAAATAAGTAGGAATTGACTTTAAAAAATTTGTTTTTATATTACTTGTTTCAGTACAATATGTTCATATAAATAATAATAGAAATGTTATATATAAATACTTACTCATCATAAAAAATTACTTACTATATATCCTCTTATTATAGCATTCTTAAGATAAATCTCCAAATAACCACCAGTCCTAAAGACTATTTCATATAGAACATTTATACCGACGAAAACTGAGGGCAATCATTTTCGTGTTATTTAAATACGGGAGCCGTAATAATAAGATGGTATAATATATACTTTTGAGCTTAATCCATATAAAGGTTTCAATTTTAAAAATTTGTTTTAAATTAGTGATCTTCATCTGTAAACATATGTTTAATTCCATTGTTTCAAATGTATAAAGCCATTTATTGAAATCCGATTAAAAAACAATTTCGAATAAAAATCATTAAAAAAAAAAGACTAGGCTATTAAAATCCTTCTATTAGCTCCCACTCTCCCTATATATATCTTTTCAAATTCTCAATCGTTAATAAAATACTTGTTATTCATTCCACTCAAGTTTAAAAAATGTATTTGAACATGTAGAGGATGTTAATACATTTTTTTTACTAATATTAATTCAGTTATTAAATTTAATTAATTAATTTCAGTTTTTTTTAGATTTAAGTTGCATGTATCTACCAATAGAGGGCGCCAGATAAACTTAAAAAATGAATGAAAATTATTTATAAAGGACTTTCTGCAATAAAAAGTAGTGAAAAAAATATAGGAATTGACTTTAAAAAATTGTTTTTATATTACTTGTTTTTTTTTGTATAAAATCGCCATATAAAATCGCTAGATGTAAATAAATTTGCAGATGGAATTTTAAACATTATTACACAAAGTCTGTTCATTAAGAAGAAAACACTTGGCGATCATTTTGGTGCTGTTTAAAAGACAGTAACTATAATAAAAATAATTTATTGAATTTACTTTGAATTTAATCCATATAATGACGCAAAAGCAAACTTTAAAAAATGAGTTCACTATATCTGTAACTCTATATTTAAAATTTTGGAGGCTATCTAGTAAAATATAATCAGGGAAAGATTTTTTACTAAAAATAATTAAAATTTCTAGGCTTTCTTATACTAAATATTAATCAAATCTTTCATATAAAATCAATCTGACTTTTATATAAAATCTACATAATCCACATTTTTTGGTTACAATAAAAATATTTGACGGTATATAAGAAAGCTCTACCACTAGTATATTGCTTGTATGCATTTAAAACCAATTGTAGAATGTGTCTCCCAAATTTTGATGATGAGGGCCTGAATGGCGGAGTGGCTAGCGCTCTGGCGCTCGTTACCACAGGTATCGGGTTCGAATCCCGGCGGTGCCATGGATGTTTGTAGTGGTTCGGAATCCATTTTAAACCGTATGTCCCGGTCTAATAGGATCGTAGAGCGCTGCGGGGGCGTTGTTACTCCGCGTCCGTGGCTTATCTTCAAGTTACACGCTCCCCTGTGTAAAAGCAAAGTGAGTAATGTCTGTGCAGCGCTTGCCTTAAGGCACCCAAGACAGCTGTCTAAGTGTTTGCCAGCTGCATTAGAAGAAAAAAAAAAAATTGAGTGATCAGAATTCCTGGCTAAAAGACCCGTAACGTATATGTTTTTGCAAAAATTTGCCAAATGAATTTAACGACGAAATTGCAGGGCCAGAATCGATACCATTCAATTATTATGTCAGTAGAAAATGCTCAAATTATTTTAGCTAGAATTCAGTTAGTTCAGTTTAATTTAGTTAGACTTTAGAGTATTTTACATACTAAATGTTTTGAGAAATTACATAAATTTAAGTATATTTCTCCCTCTCTCTATATATTTTTAAAGTTTGTAACTGTGTCGGGCCCACATTTGGCGACATTCTACATCAAAATTTCCCAGAATTGGCAGGAATAGTTCTAATACAAATCCTAGATGAACTGGAAAATAATTTCGAAATTGGATTAATATTCGTTACGAAATTAGACAGTTTTGAATAACATTTTTTTATCGTCCGATACTTTTCTTCCTTGCACGCATGCTCATAGGAAACATTGTACCTATTGCGCATGCATATCTGTAATACTGCACTACTGAGCTATTCCTAGGAGCATGCGCGCTAGGAAGAAAAATATCGGACGATAAAAAACGTTCAAAAACTCTCTATTATCAAATTAAGCTTTACGCCAATTTCGCCACTTTTCATGGTTGGAGAGTTTTTGAAGCTTTACGCTATTTTTTACGCTGCTTTTATTGTTTTCATCAACAGGTTGATGAAAATAAATAAATAAAAAATAATCTTGCAATCACCTAATTTTTAAAAAAATGATATCATTTATCCATCACTAAATAGATTTGGCAGTATTTCTTATAATATTTTAAAAACTGAATTTTAGAGTTTTGAAGCATAGATAAATTCACGTTTAGTGACTATTGAATTTGATAGTTGCTTGCAACATTTGAACAACAACAATTAAAAATATTTCAAACTGAAATAATTAATTAAAAAATTAAAATAATTAAATTTTTAATGATGTGAAAACCCACAAAAATTCTTTTTGCTTAAGATAATTTATCACAAATTATCAGTTTGGTTTTTATTTCTCTGGTTTTTAGTTCGTTCTAATTTCACTTCTTCTCTGATTGCACAAGTGGGAAGAATTGTTCACATTTAAAGCACCGAATTGAACTAATGTAGATAAAACATTACAAAGCTGGTGAACGACAACTATAAACAAATTAGTAGAATTGTTTGAGTAAAATGGACTGTATTTTTCCCAAATAGGTTAAGATGGACTTCGATTTGTACATTTCTTCTTTTAAAATACAGTCAAGAGCCAAAACATTATGACCATCCCTACATTTTGCAATGAACTTGCCTGGATGATGTGGAAGGCACGTGATCAGGTGGAAGTGGTATTTAACTGGTATTAAGGGGTGGTATTAATCCATGCCAAGGCGGGTTGAAGCTGTGTTGCGCGCCAAAGGTGGGCCAACTCGTTATTGACTCGTTGTTTTGGCTCTTGAGTGTATATGCTCACATTTCCACAACGTAGGTGACAAAAAGTAAAATCAATTGATTTTTTTTTAATATACTGCTGTAAAATGAAAGTAAATCCAATTAAAACAAAATTAAAGAGAGTAAACTTCAAGATCAGCTTTAACGATTTGCTAGACAATTAAAGTATTAATGTAATTGAATTATATCTTTCATTCGTAAAGCAGTTAAACCATTCGTAAGGATATTTTGCGTTAGTATATTATGTAAAAGAGATTTATCCAATTATATAATTATGAATCTTTCAAAATGAAGTAACTAATGTTTAACATGTTAAAATAATAATAATATTTTCATTTTGTAAAACCCACAAAATCAATCGTTTAAAATAATTTATAATAAAATTCATTAATCATTTTTTTTGTTTGTCTGGTTCTATGTTCGCCCAATTTCAATACCTTTCTGATTTTCGAAGGGGGAAGAATTTTAAAGCACCGAATTGAACTAACGTAGACAAAACATCAAAAAGCGTGTGAACGGCAACTACAAACAAATTAGTAGCACTTGTTTAAGTAAAACGGCTTGCATTTTTGCCAATTAAGTTTAAAGATTCTAAAACCGTTAACCAAAAGTAAATTTCGAAATTAATTCCCGAATTAGTCTCTAAGAATCGGTTGATGCTTATTAAAGTTAATTTATCCATCCTTAAATAGATATGGCAGTGTTTCTTATAATATTTTAAAAAGCTGATTCTTTACGGAATTTTACAGTTATGGAACGTAGATATATTCCCATAGCTATTCAATTTGATAGTTGCTTGCAACATTTGAACAACAATAATTAAAATATTCCGAACTGAAGTAATTAATTAAAATATTAAAATAATTATAATATTTTTAATGATGTGAAAACACACAAAAGTAAATCTGACGTTTAAGATAATTTACAACAAATTTTTCAGTTTGTTTTTTTGTTTTACTCGTTCGTAGTTCTTTCTAATTTCCCTCCCTCTCATTGCACAAGTGGGAAGAATCGTTCAAATTTTAAAAGCACCGAATCGAAATAATGTAGATGAAACATCAAAAGCGTGTGAACGACAACTACAAACAAATTAGTAGCACTTGTTTGAGTAAATCAGCTTGCAATTTTTTGCCAATTACGATAAAAGATTCTAAAACCGTTAACCAAAGTAAATTTCGAAATTAATTGCATTGGATTAGAAAGCAACCCGAATACGTAATTAGTGATTATTGAAACTTTCCTTCCCGGAGGAGTGTTTCCAAACAACTGGAGAAGATTTCAAACTGAACGAAAATTGCACCAAAACAAATAATTACAAATCTGAGCTTCGTTGCTGCTCTCGAAAAATAAATTATGCTCCCACTCATTATAACTCAATCGAATTCTGTTTTGAAATTGTTTTCAAACCTTGTTAGTGTCTTTAATGATGGGGTTGGTACTGACTCCAATTCTTTGTTGGAGTAATTGACGATGCTAAGTTTTTGTTCTGCAATGGAACCCTTGTTTTCCTTAAAAGGACTCATTATTTAATAAAAAGAACTTCCATTTTTATCCTGAAATTTTGTTCAACGTAAGTCTCAAGTAAAAAATTAAAGTGTACCATTGGTTATCAATTAATATATAAATAAGTTATTACATTAATTAACAGTAATTTATTAAAGTGAATCAAACTATATAGTAGTAAAAAAATTATGTATTTGATATTTATTAAAAAAAAAGCTTTAAATATTGTAGATGTTTAATATTATAATTTTCGTAGATATCATGAGGCGAACTAAATTCTATAAAATGTTGTTCTATAAAAATTTTTATTTTAAGAAAAACAACGTAAAGAATGTTTTTTTAACGTGTAACAGGGCAAAAAATCCACTTTTAATTGTAATTATTTAATTATACTTACTTTCCTAAATGTAAGAGGGAAAAAAAATTAAGTACCTGGAACTTTAATTAACACAACGAATTGTTTTTAAGAAAAATATTTTAAACATAAACATTATATTTTGTAAAAAAATGACATTTATTATTTAAGGCATGAAATTCAAAGAATTTTTTAAGGCTTTTTGATAAAACCTTTTGGAAATGGGAGTCAAATCTTGAAAAAAATAGATGTAAAACCGAAAAGAAATACTTGAAGAGAAAAAAATGAAGGTTAAAAATCAGCATTTGTATGGAATGCTTTTTAAAATTAAATCTAAACATTTTTTTTTAATTTTAAATAAAAGAAAATAAATAAAGATTTGGATCTTTAAATCTACAAAGAAATTCCTCCGAAATGGAACGTGAGAAGGTTTTCTAGCATTAAAAAGGTAAATTCATATCGAACGGTCTTCTTTATTTTTTCAGCTTTTTTGTACGTTAAGAATTTGTTTACGAATTTTCTAAAGGGGGAATAATTGAAAAGAAATTCGAAACTGCTTAATTATTTGTCCGGTTATATCCGTTAAAAATAAAATAAAGAAAAATTTTTTTCAGGTGTAAGTTTTTAGCTCAAAATATGATGAAAGGAATAAGAAACTATCTGGTGAAAATTTTCACTCACAATGGTTTTGAAAATTCATCTTTCGAATTCTTTTTTTTTCTTCTTCTTTTGAATCTTCAGAGTACGAATGCTCACATTATCAAGGGAAATAAAAAATAGCAGAGTTTTGTGAAAATTGTACTGCATTTCATTATTTTTACCACTGAAACCGCTTTATTTATTTATTTTTTTTTACTTTGTCGAAATCAATGCGAAAGATGATATCTTTGTCTCTTGGAAACATTCCTGGATAAGCCGATTATAGATTTTGAAAATTTTTTCTCTTTAAGAAGTATGTTCTTTTTTTTTTAACCACTGAGTTTAAAAGACTTTGTTACTAACGTGGAAAGATAAATAAGATTTGGAAGAAGACGTTTAAATACAAATCGTAATTTTTTTAAATTTTAGTCTGGCGGAAGTAAATATTGTAAGTTGTTATTTGTTCTAATTTAGGATTTTCTTTTGTGTGTGTGTAATTTTTAAGATTTTGTCATAAATTATTTATTATTTATATTAATTTATTATTATTTTTTGTTGTTCTAATATAGCTGGCAAACACATAGACAGTTATCTTGGAGGCCTTAAGGCAAGCGTTGCATCGTGTTTACTCACTTAGCACGACCCTGGAGGTGCATGTAGCTTGAAGATAAGCTACGGACGCTGGGTAACAATATCCCGCAACGCTCTACGATCATGCTAGACTGTTACCTACGGGTTTAAAGTGGATTCGAACCACTAACAGACATCTATGGCCCCTCCGGGACTCGAACCCTGTGGAACCGAGTGGAAGAGCGCTAGCCACTCAGTCATTCAGGAGCCCTCTATATAAATATTAAAATCTATATACCAGGTATCATATTATGATAATAATTAGAAAATTTTCTGCACGATAATAGATTAAAATTTTGGAACTCAACAGTTTAAAAAAAAATGATTTAAAAATGACTATATAACATATTAGAAAGTAGTATAAAAATCTATTTGTAACTAACTAATTAACTATTTATTTTAACTAAGTTGTGTTAAACTTAATTATAATAAGAATTTAATTAGAAATTCTAGAAGGGAAGAATTATTACTATGTATTTGTTTGGATTTTGCAAGTTGCAAGTTCAGTCTAATATTTAAGAAATGCTTGAATCTCTGAAATTTCCAATTAACCACATTGTAAGAGAAACCCTTTCGTATACTTAATTAGCTATTATCCTAAAACTTTAGTTCCAAAAGTTCGTTCCTAACTGCTAGAGAATATTTTCGTTTTAATAAAAACGCCTCTTTACCATACTTACTTACCATACTTTACTTATTGTTTCCGCACAGTAAAGATTCTGCTCATTATAGCCAAGTCATTTTTGCACACTCATTTTAAATCTGATTTTTCAGATTTTGATGGAATCTAATTATTACGGGATGACACTGATGTATCAATGTATTAAAATTTATTAAAGCTCGAATATATTCCGGTATCTTTTGAAAACCTCGTTTCTCTTTTGATAAAATTCCTAAATGCATGTAAATGAATTATACCACATTAAGCAGTTGTTCTCAAAAGAATCATACAAATTTGAGATTCAGCAAAGTTTATAAATAAACATTTAATGCACTGTCCATTTTATGATTATATTAGTCTGTGCGGAATATATATTTTATATTGCCTTCCGGGAAGAATTAAGGGTGGTTTCCGAAGACTGGGAGACAGCTCCCCAAAATCCCATCATTCTTATTATTTTAAGTACATGTTTTATAATATTTGCTGCAAATAATGCTCTCTTCAGGTCGTCAATCAATTTTTATTTATTTTTTATTTGTTTGTATGCTTTACTTTTAATAGAATTAATCTTTGAGACGCAATAAAAATTTTATCAAACGAATGCTATTTTATAGTTTGTTAAAAAATTGATTGATTGTGATCCCTAGTCCCCGGTTTTTGCTTGTCTAGTAATGTTCTTCATTTACAATTGTGCGATGATTGTTTGTAGTGATTCGAAATTCAAAACTATAATCACATATTTTATTTCCGAGTTTTACATAAATTAGTAATATTTATTATGATGAATAATTCACATTTTTTAAAAAAGATGGAGTCAATCAAAAATCTACAAGATTTCTATAAGAATTATCTTTTCTAACTTACTTTTCGATTTTAGTGATGAAAGATCTCATTATGTTTAAAACATATAGCATCAGAAAACTTTCCACATATTAAATTTACATTTAAATTTAAATAATTGCTACTCTCCCTTGAAATTTGAATAGAGGAGAATAATTATCTTTCACATCAATTATTCCTCTCCGCTTAAATGTTCTTTTCGGGCATTTGATTTTCTTCATACTTAATTACTAATAAGCGGAACTCTGATTGACATTATATTTATCTAAATGGATTCTAATCTTTTTATTAATACCGGTTTCGAAGATTGGATTCTTTAATACTAAGATTCGTCTCTATAATTGCAAATATGTAAAATATAGATGATATATGGAAGGGTTCAGGAGCTTTTCCCATCTCCACCAAGAATCTTGGCCTACTTCTTTATCGTGCCCATACATTGCATAGACGCCTTTTTCGAACCAGCACTAATGCTTCTAATAGCGTTTAGTATCACTAACGCCCTTTTTCCCACCCCTCCATATATATCACAGGGAATATATGGCATATTGGCTTATATGTTAATAAGATTCATAATATTAACATAAAATTTAGTAGTTCTTTTTTATGCTAAATGCAAAAATTAGCTACTTAAATAGATTTCTCATTTTTTCTCCTTCAAAACAGCATTTATCATAATTGACTTAATTGGATTAAATGACATGTTCAGAGTATATCAGTACATATAATCATTAAATCACAGTTCCATGTTCTCACTGCAAATAAAGTACCAACATCAATCACGAAAATATCTTTTGAAGAGAAAAATACAGCAAAACGGAACGTGACGACAGTATTGTTTTCCGTCGCATAAAATATCGGAAAAGCTGTCAAAATCGCGACAATCCCCGGCTCAATAAATATCTCCAGAAGAGAAGAAAAAAGAAACAAATGAAATGCACGTCCACCCTCCTAACAGGGGTGCACGGGTATCAAGACTTTTTTTCCCCCCGTCTATCGTTTGCGATG
Organism: Caerostris extrusa; assembly: GCA_021605095.1. Lineage (NCBI taxonomy): Eukaryota > Metazoa > Arthropoda > Arachnida > Araneae > Araneidae > Caerostris > Caerostris extrusa. The sequence continues at coordinate 87,502 of BPLR01020449.1, read as the reverse complement.
ATATAATGGGGGATTTTCGTGATCGTCTGCTACAAATCCTGTCGGATTCATGAGTTGGGGAGCTAATGGGGGTGGTCTAAATCATCGGACGGATCATGGCAGAATGGCGTCTTATTTATTTGCGGTTGGTCGGGGATCGAAGATCTGGAGCAGTTGGGAGAAGGCATGATGGTATGGCAGAAATTCGATTCTTCTCTTTTTTGACAGGAAGTCATGAAATAGAGTATTGTGATTACTTGTTAATAAAAAGGTATCTTTTGTAGCAGACAATATTGATTTATTCTATAGTTATACGTTTCATTTTTATAGTTAGGCAGTAGTTTTGTTTCTTTATTATGGAAGTTTATTATTACAATACATAAAAATGTATTAAATAGTTGCCATCTTACAAATATTTTTTAAAGAAAATAATTATATTTACATATATTGTTGTTGTTATAGTACATTGGTGGGCTTTGTGCTCCATTTATGTATGCTACAGACAGACTATTGGCGGGATAAGATATGAGTACACCTCATTTTGGGAAGATAGACATTTAAGTAAAGTTTCCTCGTATTTTCGTATTATATGGGAGAAAAAAAGAGAAAAGTTTCACCAGATAGACTAACTATCTATATATACCCGTTGTCACAATTTTAATTGAACCACCTCCTGTTTTCTGTAAACAGTGACTGCAATGGGAGCTACCAGAGGTTTGGAATCTCAGTTATCCTGCATATTTCAGGCATTATCACTTAGCAAGAAATAGGACTTTTTTTCCCATATGTGATTTATATTTAAAAGCGTTAATTCTCATAATCCACGAATCTCTTTCCTGTTGTTTATGTATAATTTATACCTAAACATTTTCCCGGAAAACAATACCTTTCCTTCATCGTTCTCCGGTGGTCAATCAGTTCATCTATACGTGTATATACAAAATGGAAGACTATACAAAAAATAATCCTTTCTGCTTCTACTTCTTTGCTTATTCTTCTTGGCAGGAATATTCTTGGAATGAAGATTCATTTATTATTCAAAGTATTTTCTGTCCAGGACATTGATGGGTACGTTAAATTTTTTAAATCGTGATTTCTTTCCATTGGGCTCAATTATGAGCCAAAAATTTGTGTTATTGGAATTAGCCAAACTATGTCCGGACAGGATTTATTCATTTGAAATTGTGATGTGTGTGGTGTGAATGCTATGTAGCCAGTTCTCCGTGATATGTTTAATGTAATATTGAATCTACTACATTTTTGACGAATATCTACATATTGGCATATTTACTATATATTGGAGAAATATCTCAAGTCAATGTTCCTGACATTTAAATAGATTAACTTAATTTTTTTAATATATCAAAATTTGAATTGATTGCACATCATTATATTTCCAATAATGCAAAAACAAATGCATTATTGGAAATATAATATTGCTTTGCTAAATAAATGCTATAAATATTTTTGAAAACTAATTTCAACTAAACTTATCTAATAACGATATAATATGAATACTAATTTTTCTGATTACTGAAAGGTATTTAGATAATTTCCTTAAAAGTTTTCTTGAGAAAATTGGGATATAAATGAAATATATTAGCTTTAATCATATTTTAAAACTAAAACGTTTATATTATTCATTGATTTACCTATTTTTTAAAATGAAAAAAAAAAAAAAGTTTTGGTTTAAAGTTTTATTCTTTTTAAATAACAATAATTTTTTAATAATGATACTTCTCTTTTAATTGAAAAATATTTTAAATTAAAATTTACTGGTATACGAAACTTTGTTTCTTTTTTTATAGTAAGATAATTTTATATAAATATTGCTCACATAACTGAACTGCGTATAAGAATTTGATAATATGTTTTGTTGATGTAATTGTACTCTATAGTTTTTATTCAACATGAAGAGCAATTGTCCTTCTTGATAGTTGCAAAATTTAGCGCGATGCATTAACTAAAGTTTCCTATATACATATGAAAGAAAATTATATGCATATGCCAATATAAATGCCTATAATATGTTGCCTATATACATGCCTATATTATGTATCCTATATACATGCCTATAATATGTGTCTATATACATGCCTATAATAAGCATGTATGGCCTATATACATACTTATATTATGTTGACTATATTGATAGGCTATAATATGTTGCCTATATACATATTCAAAGTATATAGGCAACATATGCAAAAAAGCACAACTTTCGCATTAACATTAGCATTATTGATTATTTAAACACAAAATTAAAGGCATTGTTAAAATGCCTCATTTTTGTGTACTGCATATAATCATAATGTATTCGTGACCATTTGAATGAACTCTGATAATTTTGATTGCGATTATACACATACATTTCTCTTCTGCAAAAAAAAAAAAAAAGCGGAGAACTTCTGGTATTTTATGTTTATCATCTCTTCTGAAGTAAAACAGGTCTACTGTTGTTGGATATTTCAAACGGATTAAAGATGACTTTGAAGGAGCCAAACCTTTCTTTGGGGAAAGTGAGTTTCTCTGTTTTGTCAGTGATGTTTTTTATGATTTGATTTGAATTTATTGTTATTGATATATATTTTTTTTAACTAAAACAATCAATTGATTGAATCAAATTGCCTTTTAAAAGCATTTCCTTTCAATTAGCTCGGTAATTTAATCAACCCTATTATTTAAATCCAAACATCCATTCAATGAACAGTTTTTATAGTTTTCGTGCTTGTGATAAGAAAGACCGAACTATTTTCAACGTTCAGTGTTTGAAAAAAAATACTTTTGAAGAAATTCACTGAAAAAATCCGTCCCAATCAAGTTGAGAAGACATGAATGAAAAGGGAAAAAAAAGCTTCAAAAAAAAATAAAATTCTGAAAATGATGAACATCTGTTTAGAATAGCTTTAAAATTAGATCTCTCCGAATTTTATTTCCCTCGCTTTCAGAGTTAGGAGAATTTTTATGAGTACATAATAAAATCTCTCTTTGAAAAGTGTTAGACAAAGCTTCGGATCTCGCAAACTACAAAGAAGTCGAAATCATTTTGAAAACTCAAAAGACAACACAGAGGCTTTCTTTTATTGAAAAGAAAAAAAAAGTTAATGCATTTCAATTTTAACCTTTATTTTATTATTCGGTTGCTCTTCTTTTATTCTCTTTCTTTGAGCCTTCAACTGTGTAGGCAAGTAAAGAAAGGTACAGAGAAAAAGCAAAAATCGCACTGATTTGCCGTACATTTGAAAAGGGAAATTCAACGTGGAAAAATCGTGCTTTTTTTTTTAAAAAGGAAAAGTTCCACATGAAAAGAAAGCAAAACTTAAAAAAAAAAAGTATGCTTTGAAACGCCTTATGCCATCGTAAAGATGCAATTCAAAAATTTTCTCTTTTATAATTTAGTTTTTTCAAGATTTTTTAAGCTTTAAGATTGTTTGACTTCTAACATTACAATAAGAAACCTACTTTTTTTGAATCTGAAAACAATTTAGATTGTAAAATACACAAAATATTTTTGTATGATTTTTTTTTATTTATAACTGTTTTTTACTCAAAGTATTCCCAGAAACATAACTATATTAGCATCCAGTTCAGTTTCAATTATTTATTAAAATTATCTGATTTTTAACTAATTTTAAATTATACTTCTCAAAAGAAAGAATATAAAAAAAAGAATTCTATGTGTTTATGCATTTTTTTGACTTAAAAACTATAACAGATTCTAACTGCAATTTTATCCATTTAATTTTTCTATTTTTATTTCGTGCATAGAAAAAAAAAACATAAGAATTTAATTAAATAAAAACTGCAATTCTTACAGTAATATGGCGCATTTAAACAATTTAACGTTTAAATTTCTTATAATTTATTTTTGAATTAATTAAAACGTTTTTTTTTATTTAAGAATTTTCTGCATAAAAATTGCTAATATGTTTTTATAATACAACTTTTTATTTAGAATATAGTTAGCATATTATATTATTACCCATAAAACACTTGGGCGTTTTTTTTTTGTGTCCTTGACCATTTTCAGTTTTTGGAAATTTTTTACTTTTTTTAAAAAAAAATTCTTTTACGAGCTTTTTATAAAAAAGCGTTTGGAATTCTACACTTTTTTTTCATTTCTTAAGATAGCCGTTATGCGTTTTTGTACTTACATTGAATACTTACATGAATACAGTATTGAAAGAATACATTATTGAACAATTGCTTCGTCATGAAGTTCTACTTATCAAATTTTAGTATATTCTTATTGTTATAGAATTTGATAGTTCTTGTAGTATTCCGATCACATGCTTCATAAATTTATTGGGTATTTAAACATTTGTATACTGCACATCTATTCAACTAGCAACGGTTGTTCACAAATGATAAATTAAAATTCTTGTGGGAATTTCAATGTCTTAGATTTTCTTCATTTTTTTTCCTTGTGAGAATTTAATTTTTCATTTATTTTATTTATTATGTTGAATATTTATATATTATATTGTTTTTATAAAAGTCCTTAACACAATCACATAATAAATATTAAAATCAAATTTTAAAAAATACAGTTTTTTTTTTTTCACTATGCTCCCTAGAATACGATATCCTATGGTATTTACTGAAGCAACGCCGAGTCATATCTGTTGGCATATTTAAAAATTGTCTGGCTATCAAAATATAAAAAAGAGAATTGTTTTAATTCCCTCAAATTAAACTATAAGAATCGATTTATGCTTACAAGTTAATTTATCCATCACGAAATAGACTTGGCAGTGTTTCTTATAATTTTTTAAAAACTGATTCTTTTCGGAATTTTAGAGTTATGAAAACCCACAAAAAGTTTATCCCTATCTATCGTTTAAGATAATTTGCAACAATTTAATCAATGTGATTTTTTGTTTCACTCGCTCTTAGTTCGTTTTAATTTCACTCCCTCTCAATGCACAAGTTGGAAAAATGGTTTAAATTTTAAAACATAGAATTGAACTAATGTCCGTAAAACATCACAAAGCTGGTTAACGACAACTACAAACAAATTAGTAGCCCTTGTTTGAATAAAAACGGCTTGTATTTTTGTCAATTAGGATAAAAGATTCTAAAACTGTTAACTAAAGTAAATTTCGAAATTAATTGCATTGGATTAGAAAGCAACTCGAATACGTAATTAGTGATTCTTGAAACTCTCTTCCCGGAGGTTTGTTTCCAAACAACAGGAGAAGATTTCAGTCTGTGCGTAAATTCCCCCAAAACAAATAATTACAAATCCGAGCTTCGTTGCTGCTCTCGAAGAATAAATTATGCTCCCACTCATTATAACTCAATCGAATTGTGTTTTGAAATTGTTTTCAAACCTTGTTAGCGTCTTTAATGATGGGGTTGGTACAGGCTCGAATTCTTTGTTGGAGTCATTGAAGATGCTGAATTTTTGTTCTGCAATGGAACCCTTATTTTCCTTAAAAAGGACTCGTTATTTCACAAAAATAACTTTAATTTTTATTATCGTGATATTTTATTCCACGTAAAACTCAAGAAAAAAATGAAACATATATTATTGGTATCAATTATATATAAAAAAAATCTTTGTAAAATATTAATTTAATATTAATCATAGGTAATTTATGAAAATCACTCAAATTTCACAATTTGATAAAACAATTATATCTAATAATTATTAATGATACGATTAAATGTGATACAGGTTTTATATCACAATTTTTGGAGATGGCATGGGGTAAATTAAATTGTTCTATAAAATGTTGTTATATAACTAATTTTAATTGTGTAATTACAAACACAAAAAACAACAAAAATTATACATTGTATAAATCAAACGTCATAGAAGTCTTATATCGCAATATTTGGAGATGTCATGAGGTGAAATAAACTATTCCATAAAATGTTTTCTTATAACTAATTTTAATTGTGTAATTAAAAATATAAAAAACAAACAAAAAAGGAAATTCTTTTTTTTTTATACTAACTTATGAAATTGTCACCCAAATAAAATAAAATGTAATTATTTATTTTTATAATTAATCAATGAGTTTTTTTTTTCAATTCCTTTATATTAATTACCTCAAAATTGATAAAAAGCAAACAATATTTTTCATAACAAAAACAAAAACAAAAAGAAACCCTTCGAAAGAACACCTTCCCAAACGCAATTTTTTCCAATCCTTAATTGATCGCTAAAAACTTATTTGTCCTGATATTTAAAAATCTGGGGAAAAAAAGATCACATTTAAATGGACAGATTATGTTCTGGCTTTCATCCATTAGAGCGGAATTAAAACGCTAATAACCATTAGGGACGCTCTTTAAATGATATTTGATGAATAACGGCACTCATTTAACCACCGCTGGAACAGTGTCAAATGACTGTTTAATCCTATCAGAAGGGATGACTGTGAGGAGGGGGATGTCATTATGGCGGGTCAGTGGTTGGAATTTATGTGTGTAGCTTCAGCGGCATCTGCTCCTTTTGGTCGATTGTTAAAGGGAGGCTTTGATTATTCGATGAGGGGATTGATATGGGGAGTTATTTTTGGGGTTTTAGAAAAACAAAATGCCCAAAATATTCTTGCAGATAATCGTATTTATAATTAATTGCAGAAGCTTAAATTCATTGATAAAAATGCGCGTAATTTCTAAAATCTGCGGTGTTTTAAATAAAGGGAAGTGGATGGTTTAAGAAATGAGTTTTTGGAGAAAATGGGTCGAAATTTGATGAAACTTTTACGACATTGAGCAAGTAAGGTACGAATGACAATATCGAAACCAAATGCTATAGACTTGTAATATCATACATAAAGTATGTATCTATAATTATGCTGTACTGTGGCTTTTAACGAACTCAATTTAATTGTTTATTGAATTGTTGCCGCTAAGTGTTTAATAAAATACCCAGTACTTTGTCAAACATTTCCTAAACTCATCAAATTTGTCGAAACCTTGGCGGTATTTTTTCTTTTACCTTTTTTTTAGGCTATTATTTAGATGAATTCATTTTTTAAATAAAAGTTTTTTTTGCTGAATATTTTGTTTAAATCATATTAAATTTATAATCAATTTATCACATATTTAAAAATTTAAAATGATGAAGATTAATTTTTACATCAACATGTATTGTATTATCTTATTCTTTACTCAGCATTTTTTGTTCACTTAATTAGACTCTTATAGGGGTAAAAATGGAATTTTATTTATTTATTTCAATTGGTAAAGGTTTTATTCCTTCGTGTCTTTGACTTTAAAATACGACATTAATAATGTTATTGTTAGCAACATGTACTGATTGTTAAATTCTTAAACTGATTGTTAAATAAAGAATAATTATTTTTTTCAATGTATAACAGCGCAAAATAGTCATTCTAATTTTCCATTATCTAATTATGTTTCTTTTATTCAATTCTAATTTACTTTCCTATATGAAAGGAAAGAGAAAAAAAATCCTTAAGTGCCAGGAAATTTAATTAACACAAATGAATATTTTGTAACAAATAAAAAATAAACATAAACAAATTCTTTTGTAAACATATTATTCTTATTATTTATGACACGAAATCCAATGAATTTTTTAAGGCTTTTTGATAAAATCTTTTAGAAATGGAAATAAAATCTCGAGGATAAAATAGATGTTTTGAAAGAAACACTTATATGTAAAAAAAAAAAAAGAAGATTCAAAATCAACATTTGTTTTTAATGCTTTCAAAATTAAATTAGACATTTTTTTATTTTAAATAAAAGATACTAAACAAAGATTTCGACCTATAAATATAGAAAACAATTCTTTTGAAAATGAACGTGAGAAGGTTTTTTTAGCCTTATAAAAGTCAATTCATTTTTGAATGCTTTTCCTTATTTTTTTCTTTCTTTTTACTTTAAAAATTTATCTACGAGTCTTATAAAGCGGGAATTATTGAAAAGAAATTCAAAACCGCTTAATTATTTGTCGAATCATATTCATGGAAAAAATAATAATAAAATTTTTTTCAGGTGTAATATTTTAAATCAAAATATCATGAAAAGAATAAGAAAATATCAGAGTTCAGTGAAAATTGTACTGCATTTAATCTATTTTGGCCACTGAAACTGCTCAAAGGAAATTATTTATTTTTTTTTTTTTTTTGAAATCAATGCGAAAATTTATCTTTGTTGAAATCAATACTCTTTCTCTCTTGGAAGCATTCCTGAATAAACCCTATTATAGAACTCGGAAATTTTTCTTTTGAAAAAGAAAACTTTTTTAACTATCAAGTTTAAAAGAGTTTAATTTAAACGGGGAAAGATAAATATGATTTTGGAAGAAGACTTTTAAGTAGAAATCTAATTTTTTTTTAAATTTTAGTATGCTGGAAATAAATAGTTGAAATAGCAATTTGATCTAATTTAAAACATTCTTTTTTGGAGGTGTGTAAATTCTAAGCGGATTAAAGAGTTTGTCACAAACTATACACCATTATTTTCGCCTGTTTATTTATTTTCATACAAAAAAATCCTGCAATTTTGTAGAGACATTTTGCAGATGCTATATTTTTGTGAAAAGAAATAAACTATTTAGTAGAAACATATTATTATTTTTTGGAACAATAAACTGTCTCTAGTGTTGAAATATGTCTGTATAAGCAAAAAAAATTTATGAGATATAGTGTAAAAATATATTATATTTCCAAATAAATGAAAGTCAATTAAAAAAATATTTTTCACCCTTCTACTACATTTTATATTAAGTGAGGATAGTAGGAATAAAAAGTATTCAAAGGAAAGACAACAAGCTTTAATTTATTTTGCAGTCAGCACATGCATGTAATAAAACTTCATTACAATCTTTATATCGGGACGTATTTGAAAGTAAAGAAAGTCGTAAGTCGAAAGTAAGTAGAAAGTCGATTGAATAATGTTTATAATTTAATATTTTTATCTTCGATAGATTCTTAAACTATGACGTAAATAATAGTTTACTATGATAAAAGCAAATCAACTGAGTTCAAAAGCTCCTGAAATTTCTACAAGCAGACTATATCACACAAATTAATCAAAATATTATCAGAAAGTCAGCCATGTTCCAAAGTCCCAGAAATAAATTATTAACAAAAATTGTAATTTAATCGTATTTTTCTATTAACCAAGCTTACATCTGCAGATTTATTCGATATTCGGGTTATTTGTTCAGCACTATCTGTTTGGTTTTCTGTTCAACATTATCTATGAGCAATATTAATTAGAAGTCATTTATTGATTTTATTTTCTTCAAAATTAATGAAATCAGGAGACATTCAGAAATTTTGTTATATAATTCGTGCATTTTCAATTATATCAGGAATTTAAATTCCTAAACAATCACTTTACCAAGAAACATTATGTTTTACAATTCTCAGTTACTTTTATTAGATTCCCATTTATGGCAATATTAAATATATCATACTATAACAACATTAAAGACTATATACTAGAGCAAAAACGTATGATAATAATTAGAAAATTTTAAGCATGATATTAAATTAAAATTTTGAAACTAAACAGCTCCAGTAAAAATTAATTAAATGTTTTATAAAAGGTTATATGTCTAGAAATAATATAACAAATATATTTGAAATAATCTAATTAAATATTCATTTTAATTAAGTTGTCTTAAATTTAATTAAAATAAGAAGTTATTCAGTCAATGAAAAGATATCTCAGATATCTCGAAATGCCGAAATATTGTAATGTAAGTATTTGTTTGGGTTTTGCAAACTGCATTCAGTCTAATAAATATTAAAGAAATGCTTAAATTTCTAAATTTTTCAATTAGCCACATTGTAAGAGAAACCCTTTCGTATATTTAATTAACTATTATTCTGAAACTTTACTTTCTGAAGTTTGTTCCGAACTGTAAGAGAATATTTGGATTTAAATAAAAATGTCTCTCTAACTAATTCGTTCAATTTTAGTGTTTTCGGGAAATAAAATTTTTTTTAATTACTGCATAGTCATTTTGAACGCAAATTTTAAAATATATTTTCAGATTTTGATAGCGTCTAATTATGCCTTTATTTCGGGATGATACTGGTGAAAAAATATATTAAAAGGAATATTTATTATAACCTAAAAATAATCTGGTATCTTTTGAAAAACACATTTTTATAGTCATTAGTATACTTAAATGAATTATATCACAGTAAGTAGTTGCTCACAAAAAAACCTGAAAAATTTGAAATTAAAGATATTTTACAAATTAATATTTAATGCATTGTTTTGTCGATTAAACATTATTATTATTTTGCTGTGCATGAGGATATTGTATATTGTCTTCCGGAGAGATTTAAGATAATTGCCGTAGTGTGCGATTCGCATTTAGTGAAAGCCCAACAAACTCTTACCTGGTAGCCAAAAAATAAACAATCAGGTTATTAAATTATTTAATTATAGTTGTTGTTTTGTTGATCGTCAGTAGGCCTCGTGTTCCACGTATATATGTCATTAACAGCAAACGAATAGACATTGAAAGGATGGCATTACAAACCAGAAGGACTTTTGAGATTGAATTGATTGCCTGGCATTTCTGCCTGCAAATGAAGGAAAACCTGAAGCATCATTTGAGTGTCGTCGCTACATACTTATGTACGCTGTATAAGTACCCTTCGAATCTCCTCATTTCTAAAATCTATGATTTCAAGAAACTCCGCCATTGAATTTAAACCTTACCACTTTTGCACATTACGATTGCAGCACAAAATCAGAAATTTTTAAAATTGTTTTATAATTTTTTTAATATCGACTATCTGTGTAATAAAACCAACAAATTTCGGTATATATATATAAGCAAATTAGACAATCGGTTCTTTTACAATATCTTTTTTATAGACATGCAACAGCAGTATTTCATCATGTCAAAAGGAATTTCAACGTGTTATTTGTTTCGAAACTTGTAAAGATATATCCAACGAAGCTTCATTAAAAGTGACAAGAAATCTATATGCAAACTTTTGAATCACCTGCCATCGGTCTTGTTTTCGTCATGCATAAGATACTTGTATTTTCATGTAGCAGTGTAGTTTATCATTATGAATAGTACTAATTTTTCATTCAGATTGTACTTGTATAAAACATAAAAAAAATCAAGGATTTCTCTCTGGAATTTCTTTTCTAAATTGAATAATAAACAGTAGTTAGTTTTTTGGATTTTAGTAAAATTGAGTTACATGGAAAATCAAAATATTTTTTCTTTCTAATGCAGCTGGCAAACACAGACAGCTTGGCATTACATGCCTTAAGGTGCCTTAAGTGCTGCACAGAAGTACTCACATTGCATTACCCAGGGGGCGCGTGTAACTTGAAGATAAGCCACGGACGCGGAGTAACAATGTCCCCGCAACGCTCTACGATCCTATTAGACCGGGACCTATTTTTAAAGTGGATTCTGAACCACTACAAACAGCCATGGCACCGCCGGGACTCGAACCTGAAACCTGTGGGTACCGAGCACCAGAGCGCTAGCCATTCGGCCATTCAGGCTCCCAAAATCAAAATATAATGTTGGTTATTTATAAACCTGATTTAAACTGTTCAGAAATTAATAGGTTTAATTTTTGTACATCTCCGCAATGATAATGAAAATATATGTAAAACGTAATATTTGTATATTATATTGATAAAAAGTTCTTGAGTGAATGGGTGAGATTTGATTTACCGAAACTATAATGTTAAGAACTGTTTATAATTCTTTTAAGAACTGTTTGATATAGCTTTCAATGTCAAACCATTTGACATAAACGGGGGGGAGCATTCTACTACCATAATTTTATATGATAATCAATATAATCCCATCAGAGTTTTTTTTTTTTTTTATTATTTTTTTTTCCATCGAAATCAATGGAACAAGAATGTCGGAAAAAATATACTTTGTTTAAAATGCACAGTGCTCCGTTTAACACAACACAAACAGTGGAACATCAGGCAATTAAAAGAGAACATTACATTCCAGATAAACATTTAAGAAACTCTCACACATTTGCGTATTGAATAAAAAAACCCTACAAAACTCTTCTACCAATTGCAACCTGGCTGTGTATACCAAATGCTATGAAATGCTGTCAAAATTGTCTTAAAACCATCAATTTCCGACATGTAAATTTTGTACATTAGTATTACACAAATATTCATTATCTAAAGATTCTTAAAAACATTTTAAAAAAACTTGAAACTAAAATTTATGTTTCAGAATAAAATTAAGCATACATGCTTGGCATATTGAGCTTATATTTTATTAGCATTCTTCCCAACATTAACACAATATTTTGCATTTCTCTTTTTATGGAAATTGCAAAAGATTAAATACTTAAATAGTTCCTAGTTTCTACACGATTGAATAAATCATAAATAATTTGAATAGATTAAGTGACATCTTCAGGCTGGAAATCAGCATTTATAAGCATAACAACACAATTCCATGTTCTCTCTGCAAATAAAATACCAAACACCAATCTCGAAAAATACCTTTTGAAGAAACAAATACAGCCAAAACGGAACGTGATGACAGGATTATTTTCCGTCGCATAAAATATCGGAAAAGCTGTCAAAATCGCGGCAATCCCCTGGCTCAATAAACAGCTCAGAGGAGAAGAAGAAAAAAGAACAAGAAACAAATGAAATGCACGTCCACCCACCTAACAGGGGTGCACGGATATCAAGACCTTTTTTTTTTTTTTCCACGTCTATCGTCTGCGATGATATAATGGGGGATTTCCGTGATCGTCTGCTACAAATCCTGTCGGATTCGTGAGTTGGGGAGCTAATGGGGGTGGTCTAAATCATCGGATGAATCATGGCAGAATGGCATTTTATTTATTTGCGGTGGGTCGGGAATCGAAGATCTGGAGCAGTTGGGAAAGCGGGATGGTATGGCAGAAATTCGATTCTTCTGTTTTTTGACAGCAAGTCAGGAAATAGAGTATTGTGATTACTTGTTAATAAAGGTTTCTTTTGAAGTGGACAATATTGATTTATTCTGTAGTTACGCTTTTCATTTTTATCGTTATGCAGTAGTTTTGTTTCTTTAATATGAAAGTTTATTACAATATATAATAAAATGCATTAAAGAATATATATATATATATATATATATATATATATATTGTTGTTGTTATAGTCCATTGGTGGGCTTTATATTCAAAACAGACAAACAGACTATTAGCGGGACAAGATAGGAGGAGACGTCTTTTATGGAAGACAGTCATTTAGGTGGAGCTTCCTTATATTTTCGTGTTGTATGGGAGAAAATAGGGAAAAGTTCCACCAGACAATCTGGCTATCGATACATACCCGTTGTCACAATCATCATCGAACCTCCTCTTTGTGTAAACAGTGACTGCAATGGGAGCTACCAGAGGATTGGTATATCAGTCCTCCTGCATATTAAAGGCATTATCACTGGGCCAGAAATCAGGCTTCATTCCCATATGTGATTTAAATTTAAAGAACATTTATTCTCATAATACACGAATCTCTACACCTGTCGTTTACGTATAATTTTCATCTAAAAGTTTTCCTGTAAAACAATAGCCTCCCTTTCATTGACCGTTTGCGCTCAATTAATTCCTCTGTGTATATAGAAATGGAAGAAAAGGATTTTCCATGTTCATAGAAAAAAACATATTTATTTCTACTTCTTCGCAAGAAAATTCTTGAAATGAAGATTTATGTGATTATTCAAAAGCTTTTTTTTTTTTATCCAGGACAAGAATGGATATATAAAATTCTTAGTTCCCACTTTCTGTCCATTGGTCACAATTAAGAGCGGAAAAGGATAGGAATCACATAAATCAATAAAGTATTACAAAAAGTTAACTTAAGCATTTTAACATCATCCGCTCTCGGTTAACACAAAACGACACGACTGGACTACAGGATTCATAGTCGAACAAATACTGCATATATCCATATTTGTTCTAAAAAAAAAATCAATTGGTTTGGATTAAAATGCTGTTAGTTGCCATTTTAAAAGCATTTCCCCTCTCCAATTAGCTCGGTAACTTAATCAACCATATTATTTAAGTCCAATTATCAATTTAATGAACAGAAACAAGAAAATCGTAACAAGAAAAACTCGGAAAGAGATTCAACGTTCAGTGTTTTAAAAAAAAATTATTTAAGAAATTCATTAGAAAACCCTTCCTCAAGTGAGGAAGACATGAATGAAAAGGGAAAGAACTTCAAAGAAAAAAAAAATCCGAAAATACAGAACATCTGTTTAGAATAGCTTTAAAATTAGATATCTCCGCATTTCCCTCGATTTCTTTTGAAAAGTGTTAGACAAAGCTTCGGATCTCGCAAACCACAAGGAAGTCGAAATCATTTTGAATGCTCAAAGACAGCACAAAGAAGCTTTTTTCTTTTATTAAAAAGAAAAAAAAGCTAATGCATTTCAATTTTAACCTTTTTTTATTATTCGGTGCTCTTCTTTTTATTCACTCTTTCTTCATGCCTTCAAATTTGTTGGCAAGTAAAGAGAAAAAGCAAAATCGCTTGATTTGCCGCACATTTGAATTCAATGTGGAAAAACGTGTTTTTTTCGAAAAGGAAAAGCTCCGCAGGAAAAGTAAACAAAAAATATGCTTTGAAACGTCTTATGCATGGTAAAGATGCAATTCAAGAATTTTCTATTTTATAATTTAGCCCACAAAATTTTTTTAATCATTAAGATTGTTTGACTTCTGCCTTTACAATAAGAAACCTACTTTTTGAATCAGAAAACGATTTAGATTGTAAAATGTATAAAATATTTTTGTATTGATTTTTTATATTATAACTGTTTTTTACTCAAAGTATTCACAGAAAGATAACTATATTAGCATCCAGTTAAGTTTCAAATATTTATTAAAATTATCTGATTTTTAACTAATTTTAAATCATACTTCTCAAAAGAAAGAACATAAAGAAAGAATTGTATGAGTTTGTGCATTTTTTTTTTTTTTCACTTAAAAACTATACGAGTTTCTAATTGTAATTTATCCATTTAATTTTTCTATTTTAATTTCGTGCATAACTGAAAACCATAAGAATTTAATAAAATAAAAACTGTAATTCTTATAGTAATATCACGCATTTAAACAATTTAACGTTTCAATTTTTCATAATTTTTTTAATTAATTAAACTTTTTTAAGAATCCTCTGCATAAAAATTGCCAATAGCTTTATTTGTATTTATAATACAACTTTTCATTTAGTATATAATTTACACATTATAGTATATAGTTTATAGTTTAGTATATAGTATATAGTTCACACATTATATTACTATCCATAAAATACATGGGCGGTTTTTTGTGTCCTTGACCGATTTCAGTTTTGAAAATGTTTATTTTTTTTTTTTTTTTAATTTCTTTTACGAGCTTTTTATGAAAAGCGTTTGGAATTCTATAGTTTTTTTTATTTCTTAAGATAGCCGTTATGCGTTTTGTTCCTACATTGAATTCTTACATGAATACAGTATTGAAAAAAATACATTATTGAACAATTGCTTCTTCATGAAGTTCTAATTATCAAATTTTGGTATATTCCTATTGTTATAGAATTTGATAGTTCTTGTAGTATTCCGATCACGTGCTTCATAAATTTTTGGGTTTTTAAACATTGGTATACTGCACATGTATTCAACTAGCAAAGATTGTTCACACATGATAAATTAAAATTCATGAGGGAATTTCAGTGTCTTAGATTTTTTTCTTGTGAGGAATTAATTTTTCATTTATTTTATTTATTATGTTGAATATTTTTATATTATATTGTTTTTTATAAAAGTCCTTAACACAATCGCGTAATAAATATTAATATCAAATTTTAAAAAATACAATTTTTATACAACAAACAAAAATACAACAAACAAAATACAATACAAAAATACAAAAAAGGCCATTTTTCAATATGCTCCCAAGAATACGATATCCTGTGGTAATTACTGAAACAACGCCGAGTCATATCTGTTGGCATATTTAAAAATTGTCTGACTTTCAGAATATAAAAAAGATAATTGTTTTAATTCCCTCAAAATATACTCTAAGAATCGATTTATGCTTACGAAAGTTAATTTATCCATCACTAAATAGACTTGGCAGTGTTTCTTATAATATTTTAAAAACTGATTCTTGACGGAATTTTAGAGTTATTAAAAACCCACAAAAGTTTATCACTATCTATCGTTTAAGATAATTTACAACAACTTAATAAATGGATTTTTGTTTCATCTCGTTCTTAGTTCGTTTTAATTTCACCTCTCTCAATGCACAAGTTGGAAGAATGGTTTAAATTTTAAAACATAGAATTGAACTAACGTCTGTAAAACATCACAAAGCTGGTGAACGACAACTACAAACAAATTAGTAGCCCTTGTTTGAATAAAACGGCTTGTATTTTTGCTAATTAAGATAAAAGATTTTAAATGTGTTAACCAAAGTAAATTTCGAAATTAATTGCATTGGATTAGAAAGCAACTCGAATACGTAATTAGTGATAGTTGAAACTTCTCCTTCCCGGAGGTTTGTTTCCAAACAATAGGAGAAGACTTCAACCAGTGCGAAAAATTCCACCAAATAATTACAAATCCGAGCTTCGTTACTTCACTCGAAGAATAAATTATGCTCCTACCCATTATAACTCAATCGAATTCTGTTTTGAAATTGTTTTCAAATCTTGTTAGCGTCTTTAATGATGGGGTTGGTACTAGCTCGAGTTCTTTGTTAGAGTAATTGAATATGCTTAGTTTTTTGTGCTGCAATGGAACCCTTATTTTCCTTAAAAATGACTCCTTTTTTTCATAACAAAAAGAATTTCCTTTTTTATTATGATGATATTTTGTTCTACCTAAATCTCAAGAAAAAAAAAAATGAAAAATATATTATTAGTATCAATTATATATAAATAAAATATTTAAAAATTTATTTAAAATTTTTAATATTAATCATAGGTAATATATCAAAATCAATCAAATTTCTCAATTTTACAAAACAATTACATTTAGTAATTATTAATGTTACGATTAAAAGGGATTCAGGTTTTATATCACAATTTTGGAGATAGCATGAGGTAAATTAAATTATTCTATAAAATGTTGTTCTATAACTAACTTATTTAACTTCCCATATATATTACGAGACGTAATATACCTATTGAAAGATGTGAGATGTGAATTTGAGATATATTACTTTTGTTTAATTTTTTTTTTAATTAAACGAAACAAATATTCTACCAACATGAGCTGCCTAATAACATGTTGAACACTGCTATTTTCAATGTCCGCTTTTAATTTACTTTTTAATTCTAATCTAAATTCATATTCATATATATTTTTTCTTTATATTTCTTTAAAAATATTTGAAACAATACGTTAACCAACTCTGCAAATAATTTATTTCCGAAATTTAATCTAGACAAATTAAATTCGTCTTCTTATATATTTGTTTCTTTAACTTTTCAATTTAAATAACTTTTAGATAAAGTTTGGAGGTGCGAAAAAATACAAACCAAAATGTGAATGAAAGATTGAATTCGAAATACATTTACTTTTTGATACCGTTGAACGTCGTATCGTTTTCATCGCAGCAAAGAAATCAAGTTCCTTTTGCACGTTCTCTGTGCATTCGAAAGGCCACACCTTTGTTGGGTGGTTTTTTGCGAGACAGAAAAAAAACTTCAACCAAACTTAATTTTGAAGCACTTCTCAACAGATGTTATTCTTTGTATCTGTTTTCTTTTCAAAAGTATCTTTCGTTCTGAAGTTCATCTTTTTATTCCATCTTTGAAAGCATTTAATTCAATTCTTTAACATTTTTGCTGAGAATCTTTCAATTATCCGGTGTGCTTTCGAAGAAATAATAATTTATTCATATAAAAGATTCCTTTTGTTTATTTATTCTAAAAATTTATAACATTTCTTTTCGTTTAATACTTGAGTAATTATATTCAAATGGAATAAAAATGCGATGTATAAAATTTGTAAACAATGATTATAAAATGATTCAAAACAATTTTTACCTCATTAATAATTTGCAAATCAAATGATTGATTGAAATATTATTATAAAGAAAATTGATTTCAATTTTTTGTTTAATAAAATTATTAGTTCTGTAATTTTTTTTATCCTGTACTTTATGTTAAAAATCAAGATGAAATATGATAACCAGAATGGCTACTAGAATAAACAAAAATGTTAGGAAATATAATTATGTTTATATATATATATGTGTGTGTGTGTGTGTGTGTGTGTGCGTTCAAAATAGTTAAAAAAAAAAAGGCATGATCATCTCTTGTATACATTAAACTATGCAAAGAATTTTTTTAAATAATATGTCATCATAAAGGAAGGAACTTTTCAAATACATTTAATACCTTACATAAATGAATCTATATTTTCCTGAAGTTGATGAATTGCATTTATACATCTATATTTATATTATATATATGTATACTGTAATAAATTTTCTACCGCTTTCTTCTACTGATCTTTTTATCTTGTATCTATTTATATTTTGTTATGTATGTATACGCGCATCTATTTCTGCTGATTCTGCAATTCACTCTTTGATGTTTATGAATGCGTAATGATTTTAGTGTCGTTGCTGTAGCTTGTGCGCCCTTTGGGTCTTGAATAAATTCACTTTCAGTTTTGCCTTTTATCCGTTTTTTTCCTTCTCTTTTTTAAGGTTTTTTTTCAAGATTGTTTAGATTTTAACTACACCATTAAAATTGATGCATTGCAATTATTATTAGGGTTCTTGTAGAAACTGATTGTATTTTTAATAATCACTTGCCCATTCTTTTTGTGTGTGTGTGTGTGCAAGCTTTCTTTATAAAAAGGGATTCTGAGTCATTTTTGTTTCACGTACTCTTTCTTTTTTTCAGTTAGATGAAAGCCACTAACCTCTTTTTAAAATAATATTTTAAGTTGAAATAATTCTGATACATTAATAAAATATATTAAATTTACGATGAAATTGTAGTAAATGGGACTTTTTAATACTTATTTAATAATAATAATAATATATAAATATATATATATATATATATATATTTTATATATTATTATAATTTTTAAAAATTAACTCGTACGCGAGTTATTAATTGTAAATCAATCATAAATATATTAAATTTGATGTTGTTCATTTTAAAAGAAAACTTTATATAAAAAACATTTTGTTATTTCTACAAATAAACACAGACGCAATTAATAACAGTATAATTTTTAATTTATAATAATACGAGAAATGCACAACCGCTATATATTGAATACTAAACGATTTAGCTGTAAATAACTACAAAAAGTATGAATAAAAATTATAACACGATAACACATTAAAATTTTGGTATTGATTCTAATAACGAATCTATGATCTCTAGGAAACTGACTCAATTTGTTGAAATATCTTAAGTTAGGTAAAAAAATAGTCAATTGATATTTTTTATAATTGTTCGCAACAGAGAAAAAAAATTATTTTACAAAATTATGAAATCATTAGCCAAATAAAATAAAATTTCTTGATTTATTTCTATAATTAATATAATAGGATTTTTTTCAATTCCTTTTCTGTTAACTACCTAGACCATGCTAAAAACCTAAACAGCAGTATTTTTCATCACACATTAGAAAAAAACCCTTCGAAAGTACATTCTTCGAAACCATTTTTTTCCCACCCTTAATTGATCGTTAAAAACGTTATTTATCCTGATATTTAAAAATTGGGTGGAAAAAAACTCACATTTTAGATGTAGAGATTATGCTGTGGCTTTCATCCATTAGAGCGGAATTAAAGCGCTAATAACCATTAGGGAGGCTCTTTAAATGATATTTGATTAATAATGGCACTCATTTAACCACCGCTGGAACAGTGTCAAATGACTGTTTAATCCTATCAGAAGCCGATGACTGTGAGGGGGATTGACAATTTGGAAAGTCAATAGTGTGGAATTTGTGTGAAGTTTCAGCGGCATCTGCTTTGATTATTCAATGAGGGGGTTGATATAGCGAGTTATTTTTGGGGTTTCCGACAAAAAAAGTGTCCAAAATATTCTTGCAGATCATCGTATCAGTAATTAATTACAGGAGCTTAAAATCATTGATAATAATACACGCGTCATTTCCTAAATTTTACGGTGTTTTAAATAATGGGATATGTGTGGTTTAAAAAATGGGTTTTTGGATAAAATGAGACGGATTTTGATGAACTTTTTATCACATTGCGTAAGTAGGGTAGGGATGACAATATTGGAGCCAAATGTTAAAGACGTATAATATCATAAATCATATAAAGTATATATAGAACTTGATTTTATACCTTAACACATTTAAGACTAACGCTCCAAAAAACACAACTTTTCATAAACAATTTTTGTTTTTATTTTCTGTTATACATTTTTAATATAGCTTTATTGCGTGACATAGAAAAAGCTTTTATTGATAGCAATGAAAAAATACATTCGGTCTGTTATATTGTTTTTGTAACGAATCGCCGTTTCAAATGACGGGGTACTGGGAAATTACGTAAAAGTGAGCTCGTAAAAATATGTAAAACTGCTAAGATTTTAAATTTTCTCTTCTTGATTTTTAAAGAAAAGTACGAATGAAATGAAAGATGTTTGAAAATGAAATCGAAAGATGATTGTGCTGAAAATTCAAAACTGTCATCCTTTCTTTCAAAATTTAGCCATTCTCTTCAACACAAATCATCCAAAAAACCCAGATTACTGAAAAAAATCAATCCAACAACAGAAAGAATTGCAGATGATGTTGCGGTAGTCAAATTGTAACTACATGTAGAAAGTGTAATATATCTTTAGAGACCAAATGATTAAGTAAAATTTGATTTATCAGAAAAGTAATCACTTATATATATAAAAGCATAATATCACTAAATGCAGCCAAACATGTTTAAAAGCTAAGCTGGGAATCAATATATCATAAAAACACTATATAAAATATGTATTATAAAATCATTAAATATGTCTAATACTTGGTGATATGTTTTTTCTACGTTTTATTTAAGCTATTAAATTACAATGTTAAACTGCATTTACATTATTTAGGCTAATAAATTACCTATCTGTATCAACCAATTCTTTGAATTTCAATTTAAATTAATTTATTTTTAATTTATAAATATATAAAATAAATTTATTTCATAATTAAAATTTTTTGTGGAACTCTTTGTAACAAATCATATTAAATATATAATCATTAACACATCAATAAAAATTGAAAATGATGAAGAATAATTTTACAGAAACAAGTATTGTATTTTTGTATTGTGTACTCAACATCGTTTTGTTCAATTAACTAGACCCTTATAGGTGTTAAAAAAGGCACAAAAATAAATTTTATTTATTTCCTTCAAATAGAAAAGGTTTTGGTCCTTTATATTTGGACTTTAAAAAAAAAAAAGGACTTCGATATTGTTATTGTTAGCAACATGAATTGTTTACTCAAATTTTGAAACTGCCATTTGAAGAAAAATAATTCAAAAAATGAAAAAAAAAAATCTATTTTAATTCATCATTATCTAATTATACTTCTTTATTCAATTTTCCCAAATGCATAAGAAAAAAAAATTCTAAGAAAAACACATTCTTTTTGTAAGCATATTACTCTTATAATTTATGACAATAAATTCAATAAATTTTTTAAGGCTTTTTGAAATGGAAATGAAATTTTTAGGATAAAATAGATGCTCTCGGAATGAAACACTTGCAGGTAAAAATATATATATATATTCAAATCAACATTTGTTTTGACTGCTCTCAAAATTAATTCTAATAATTTTTTTATTTTAAATAAACGACACTAAACAAAGATTTTTGCACCTTTTAAATCTAGAAAGCATTTCCTTTGAAATAGAAATAGAGACGATTTTCTTTCTTGCTATTTTTTTTTTTTTTTTAAGTTAAGAATTTATTTACAAGTTTTCTAAAGTGGGAAATATTGAAAAGAAATTTGAAACTGCAAACTGCTTTTTACTATTTGTCGAACCACAGTCATCGAAAAAAAAATAATAGAATAAAATTTTTCAGGTGTAAGATTTTAGATCAAAATATAAATTTAAAAAATAAAAAAAATATATCTGCTGAAAATTTTCTCTAACAATTGTTTTGAAAATTCCCTTTTTCTATTTTTTTTTCCCTTTTAATTCCTCGGAATACGAATGATCACTTTATCAAAGGAAATTAAAAATGTCAGAGTTCAGTGAAAATAGTACTGCATTTGATTATTTTTGCCACTGAAACCGCTTTATTTATTTTTTTACTTCGTCGAAATCAATGCGGAAGATGATATCTTTCTCTCTTGGAAATATTCTTGGATAAGCCGATTATACATTTTGGAAATTTTTCTTTTGGAAAATGAATACTTTTTTAACTATCGAGTTTAAAAGAATTTAATTCTAACGAAATATAATTTGGAAAGAAGACGTTTAAATAGAAATCGTATTTTTTTTAAATTTTAGTGTGCTGGAAATAAATAGTTGAAATAGCAGTTTGATCTAATTTAAGATATTCTTTTTTGGGGTGTGTAAATTCTGAGCGGATTAAAGAGTTTGTCACAAATGCTAAATTATTTTCGCCTGTTATAACAGTAATCTTGCAGTGTTAGAGACATTTTTCAGATGATATATTTTTGTGAAAAGAAATAAACTGCTCGGTACAGACATATTATTAGTTGTTTGCCACTATAAACTTTCGCTTGTATTGAATGTCTCTAAAAGGAAAAAAAAAATGTATGAGATATAGTGTCAAAACATATTATATTTCATAATTGAAAGGTATATAAAAACATTTTTCATCATCCATATAAAATAAAATACATTTATTTATTTCTATAATTAATATAATCGGATTTTTTAAAAATTACATTTCTGTTAACTACCTAAACAATGATAAAAACAAAAACAGCAATATTTTTCATCACACACGCAGAAAAAAATTCCGTGGAAAGCACACTCTTCCAAACCCAATTTTTCCAATCCTTAATTGATCGTTAAAAACGGTATTTATCGTGATATGTAAAAATCAGGAAAAAAAAATCACATTTTATATGGATAGATTATGCTGTGGCTTTCATCCATTAGAGCGGAATTAAAACGCTAATAACCATTAGGGGACGCTCTTTAAATGGTATTTGATTAATAAGGGCACTTACTTAACCACCGCTGGAACTGTGTTAAATGACTGTTTAATCCTATCAGAAGCGAATGGCTGTGAGGGGGATGACAATATGGCGGGTCAGTAGTGTGGAATTTATGAGTGGAGTTTCAGCGACATCTGCTCATTTTGGTAAAGGGAGGCTTTGATTATTCGATGAGGGATTGATATGGGGAGTTATTCTTAGGGTTTCCGGAAAAAGTGTCCAAAATACTCTTGCAGACCATCGTATCAGTACTTAACTACAGGAGCTTAAAATCCTCGATAATAATGCGTGTCATTTCCTAAACTCTGCGGTGTTTTAAATAATGGGAGGTGCATGGTTTAAAAAAATGTGTTTTGAGGTATAATGGATTAGAATTTGTTGAACCTTTTTATGACATTGCGTAAAAAGAAAGGATTGACGATATCGAAAATGCTAAAACAAGTGCTAAAAACTTGTAATGTCATACATAAAGTATGTATATATATAATGCATGCTGTACTGTGTCTTCTGACGAACTCAATTTTATACTTTCCGTAACCCATTAAGGCACTATGAAAATGCAACATAAGTAAACATAAAAGTATTTTTGTTTTTATTTTCTGTGATACATTTTTCGAATATAGTTTACTGCGTGATAATTTTGTTTTTCATTGAAAACTTCTTGATTGAAATGAAAAAATGAAAAAATACATTTGGTCTTTTTATATTCTTTTTAAACGAATCGCTGTTTCAAATGCTGTGGTACAAGAAAATTAAGTAAAATTTGAATTCGTAAAAATGTGTAAACTGTTTAATATTTAAAAATGTCCCTTTTGGATTTTTAAAAGGGCGTGCGAAGGTTTAAATTAAAAGAATAGAGAGATTGTTCTGAAAATTCACAACAGTCATCCCATCTTTCTTTCAAAACTTATGTATTCTCTAAAGCAAAATGGTCCAAAAACCCATATTACTGAGAAAAACCAAACAAAAAAAGAAAGATCTGCAGATGTTGCCGTAACCAAATTGTAACTATATGTAGAAAGTGTAATATACCTTTAGAGGCCAAATGAACAAGAAAATTTCATTTATCAGAAAAGTAATCACTTATATATATATAAAATCATAATATTGCGTAATACCGTCAAATCTGTTTAAACGCAGGGCATAGAAAACTTTAAAGCTTCGAATTTTAAAATGTAAAAGTAAAAAAAATCTTAAAAAAGTATTCAAGAGAAATTAAAGTCAGATGATAAGTTATAATTTTTGAAGGTCTTAGTTTTAAATTAACGTTTACAAGTTTCTAAATGTTTCCAAACGCTTTTTTTTTTTACAGGTTTAAAGAGATACAAGGTTATATTTGACTGATAGTTGTTTCTTCAAACACCCAGTAGTTTGCCGAATATTTCATAAAATCATCAAATTTGTCGAAAATTGGCGATATTTTTCATCTACCTTTAATTTAGGCTATTAAACACATACATTATTTAAGGTAGTAAATTACCAATCTGTGTCCACAAATTCTTTGAATTTCAATTTTATGTAACTTATTCTAATTTATAAATATATAAAACAAATTCCTTTTTTAAATAAAAAATTTATTTGTTGATTTAATAAATCCATATTAATTGTATAATCATTATCAAATAAATAAAAATTCAAAATTATGAAGATTATTTTACAGCATCGCGTAGCGTATTGTTGTATTGTTTACTCAGCATAGTATTGTTCAATTATTTACAACCTTATAGATGTTAAAAATGGTTTAAAAATAATGATCATAGGTGTTAAGAAAGGTACAAATGGGGTTTTATTTATTTCCGTCAACTGGAAAAGGTTTTGGTCTTTTTATCTCTTGAATTTTAAAAAAGGACTTTGATATTGTTATTGTTAGCAACATGAATTGTTTACTCAATTTTTAAAATGCCATTTTAAGAAAACAATTTAAAGAATGCTTTTTATTGTATAGCAATGCAAAAAAATTCATTTTAATTTATCATTATGTAATACTATTTAATAAATTCATTTAAATTAATCATTATGTATACTTTTATTCAATTCAAATTTCATTTCCTAAAAAATGTAAGTACCTAGAAGTTTAATTAACACAGTGAAATAATTTGTAAGAAATAAAAATAAACATAAGCAAATTCTTTTGTAAACATATTACTCTTCTTATTTATGACACGAAATTCAATGAATTTTTTTATGGCTTTTGATAAATTCTTGTTGAAATGGAAATGAAATCTTGAGGATAAAACAGATGTTCACAGGAAAGAAACATTTGAAGGTGGAAAAAAATGTTCAAAATTAACATTTGTTTTGAATCTTTCAAAATTATATCTAGACATTTTTTTATTTTAAATAAAATATACTTAAGAAAGATTTGGACCTTTAAATCTAGAAAAAATTCCTTCGAAATGGAATGTAAGAAAGTTTTTTTAACATTATAAAAGTCAATTGATCTTGAATGCTTTTCTTTATTTTTCATGGTATTTTTGGGTTAAGAATATATCTACGAGTTTTCTAAAGTGGAAATCTTTGAAAAGAAATTTGAAACTGCTTAATTATTTGTCGAATATTTGTCGAAAAAAATTTTGTTTTTCAGGTGTAAGATTTTAGATGAAAATAAAATGAAAAGAATAAGAATACATCTGCTGAAAATTTTCCATCACAATTTTTTTTCTTTTTTTTAATTCTTCGGAATACGAATGTTCACTTTATCAAAAGAAATTAAAAAATGGCAGAGTTCAGTGAAACCTGTACTGTATTTGATTATTTTTGCCACTGAAACCGCTTTATTTATTTATTTTTTTTTGTCGAAATCAATGCGAAAGATGATATCTTTCTCTCTCGGAAGCATTCCTCGATAAGCCGATTATAGATTTCGGAAATTTTTCTTTTGAAAAAGAATACTTTTTAACTATTGAGTTTAAAAGAACTTAATTCTAACAGGGAAAGATAAATATGATTTGAGAAGAAGACGTTTAAGTAGAAATCGTAATTTTTTTAAAAATTTTAGTGTGCTGGAAATAAATAGTTGAAGTAGCAGTTTCATCTAATTTAAGATATCCTTTTTTTGGGTTGTATAAATTCTAAGCGGATTAAAGAGTTATTATTAAACTATTTTCGCCTCTTTACTTATTGTCATATAAAAATAATGCTGCAACGGTAGAGACATTTTGCAGGTGCTCTATTTTTTGTGAAAAGAAATAAATTGTTCAGTAAAAACATATTATTAGTTGTCTGTAACTGCAAATTTTTGCTAGTGTAGAAATATGTTTCTAAAAGAGATAAAAATGTAGGATATATAGTGTTAAAACATATTATATTTCCAAATAAATGTAAGTTATTTAAAAATATTTTTCTTCCTTCTACTAATTGTAGTAGTGAGTCTTCTAGTGATGATAGTAGGAATATAAAGTATTTAAAATAAAGACAACAAGTTTTAATTTATTTTGCAATCAGCACATGCATATAATAAAACAATTTTCTATTAGATTGGGATGTATTTAAGATTATTACAAGCCTTTCTTGAATAATGTTTATTATAATGTGTTATAATATGATAATTTCTTGAATATTGTTTGTTTCAATAATATTCTTAATCTAACTTTTATAGCAGAAAAGCATTCGTTAAAATTTATGAGATTCGTTAATTATTCGTTAAATAAATAATAGTAATTATAATATTATATAATAATTTTATTAATAAAACTTTAAAAATATTACAACTTGATAATCATGAAGTATCTATAAACTTGATAAATATATAAGCATATGAGACATACGAGTCTTTTACTATGTCTTTTTTAGAGACATGCAACAGCACTGTTTCATAATGTCAAAAGTATTTTCAACGAGTTATTTGTTTCCAGACTTATAAAGATTTATCGAACGAAGCTTCATTCAAAACGACAAAAAAATCCATAAGCAAACTTTAGAATCACATGCCACCGGTCTTGCTTCGACTTGACACACTTTTCTCAGAAAGAATATTGCATACATTAGATACTTATATATTTTCATATAGCTGTGTAGTTTATCATTATGATTAGTACTAATTCTTCATTAAGATTGTATTGTATGAAGCATCAACAAAATCAAGAACATCTATCTGAAACTTTTTTTCTAAATTATGTAACAAACAGTAGTTTTTGGATTTTAGTAATAATTGGGTTACATGGAAAATCCAAATATGCTGTTGGTTATTTATAAAAGCCGATATAATTTATTCAGTTAATAACATTGATTTTGTACATCATCGAAATTCAGTATATTTTCAAAAATTTTAAACATAATGTTTGCATATGATATTGATAAAAAATGTTTTGACCAAATGTGTAAGATAATTTACATAAATTTTAATGTTAAATAAATGCATAATAGTTTCAAGAGCTATATGATATTACTTTGAATGCCAAACCGTTTAACTTAAAAGGGAAAGTTAGCATTGTATTACTACAATTTTATACAAACATACCGACTCTGGCATGTAGTGCGTTCGGAATATTATCCTTCTAATCCAAAGAAAAGATATTCTGGCATATAATTCTATCGTGTCTATATTCGGCAAAGTATTTCATTGTATGTAGTCGTATATATACTGAAATATAATTATAACACTAGTTATCGACCTCCAAGAAACAGATTAATTTTTCTACATTATTCCTTCAGTTTCACGCTTTCTCATAACAACTAGTTCTAACTTTCGTGAAATGAATTGTTACCAAACCATTTTCTGTTCATTATAATTCTCCTATTCTTTCGCCCCAGATTATACAGGATTCTAATCAGAGAACTTTTAACAACGCAGTTAATATTTAATTTTTTTCACCTATATTCGCAGATGCTTTACAACATTCGATACTCATTGGCGTGTTCCTTTCTCTATCCTTTACTTCCCGGGACTGGAACCCAGCACTTACATTTCTACAAAAATGTCATTATAATGAAGAAAATATTTTTTTTTCTATTATTACAGCAAAATAAAAAAAAAAAAATTGCAGCAATTTCTAAACTATCTACTCACATGCAGACACACACCACACACACACACACACATATATATATATATATATATATATATATATTTTTATATACTGCTCAAAACAGTTACGGGATATTATGAATTCGGTATGAAATATGGTATTAAATTTTTTTTTTTAGTAAAATGATATAGAATAACTTAAAAAGAAAAATTATAATGTTTACAGAATTGAGAATATGCAAATTTTGTCTGTGTCGTCAAAAACTATGCGTTTTATAAAGAATGAAAAAGCGACCTGTAGTTCTCCTTCTGTAGAAGGAGATTAAAAACAATTGAAAAGAGTTGAATGTTTTCACAGTGACTGATATGTCTCAGTAAGATGATTTTGCGAATCGATCGTTTTAGAGTCAGGTCGAGCACAATCGGTTGTAGCGGAAGCGTTAAGAGTTTCTAAAGTGTTATTTTCAGACTACGGAATAGATTTTTGGAAACTGGAAATGTTCGCCGAAGATCGTTAAAAGGTCATATTCTTGCAAGAACGCAAATGAGGTTCGATATTTAACACTATCGACCAGAAGAAACCGCATTATGACGATATTTTTGAAATAACACTTTCAGAATCCTACTGATACCAGCGTTTCTACTCAAACTCTTTTGAAACGACTTGTATGATTGCAGATTTATGGTTTGTATTTCGTTGACACATGCCGCCTTGCTACTCGCAGAATATGGGCATAGGTGCAACTCAGATAGAGAGGAGATGAGTGGAGCATCAACTCTTCATGAACGAGTCCCGCTTTAGTGTACAATAAGCGGATTATCATGTTTAAAGAACGTGGTACGCGAAATACTTCTTTATTTATGCGTGAAAGTATCTGATTTAGCGGAAGTTTAAATATGGTCTGTGCTGGTACTTCTATCAATAACCGCACCGAACGGTACATTATCAGAAATGGAGCATTAACGGCGCAGCAATATTGGGATAAGATCCTCGGGCATATTGTAGTTCTTTACGCTACATTACACATTGTATCGGGATAAAATCATTATCATGGAGGATAACACCAGGCCACATCATGTACAGCTAAGTGGACAGCAGTTGGAAGTTTTATAATGGATTGAACATCTTATTCCTCAGACATAGAACACGATTTACCATTCTAGGGAAAATGGTTGTTGTTGCTTAACACCCATCAGTTGAAAAGCTCTCTTCTACATAGGTGAGTGAGAATACCCCAGTCACTCATCCTTCATAATCTGACGATCAGACATAACGTGTTTTATGAAATTCAGGTAACCCATTCCCTTTGAAAAAGCTTTAATTTGGACATCCTAATAACATTCTCTTGGAGTTTTACTCATTCCATGCATTTTTTCTCATTAATTGTATTATAATTTACGCTTATACTTTTCTTCCCTTTTTTGATGTGCTATTGCGGTATTCTTCATTTACTTATTATAGTATCTATATGAATTATGATAGTAAGTTTATTTGCTGCAACTGATGATTTATTCAGATCGTCAATCAATTTCTACGTTTTTATTTTTCAGATATCTTATTTTCATAGAACTAATTTCGAGACACAAAAGATTTTTGTAAGACGAACGCTATTTTAAAGATTTGTTAAAGAAAATAATTGATTGTGTTATTAGTGAATCCTTTGAGACTCATCTTTTGATTTATTTATTTATTATTATTATTATTATTATTTTATTTTGTTTAGTGTTCTTCATTTTCAGTTGTTTTCGATGTTTTCCATTAATATAATGTCAAGTTGAAATGAGTATATTTACTGGCTGTCTTCGCGAATTGCGCGTTTTTAATAAATGCAAATTAAATCGTTTTTGCTAAGTGCAGAATAAATTTGTCTTACAGAATGATGCTTCACTTAATATGTACTAAGCAATTTTAGTCCATTTTAAATTCAATATGCCAGAAAATCCATCACTTTGTGAAAAGAGACGTGTTTGACGATTCTTATATATTTCTATTTGATAGCATCACTTTGTATTTTAGCTTAGAAGGAGTATAATTGCATAAAAAGCAAATCTCTTAACATCTATGTTATTTTAGAGTTCAACATAAATTAGAAATATATTTTTTATCATGAATAACTCAAATTTTTGTTAAAAGATGCAGTAAATCAGAACTCGAAACAATTTCTATCAGAATCATCATATCTAATTGGCTTTTTAATTTTAGTGAAAGAAAAAATCTCATTATTTTCAACAAATACAAGCATCTGAAAAAAACCCTCTAAAACCTCTCTCTGCTCTAAAATAATTTTATATTTAAATTTACATATCGTACTTGAATTTTGAATGGTTAATTTAACTTTTAACATAAATTATTCATTTTCTTTAAATGTTCTTTATCTGGCATTACATTTAATTATTCTAAAATGAACTCTGAAAACAGCCCGTTTAAATTTAATTAGAAGAATTCTATTTTCTTTTGAACTCTATTTCTTTTAGATTTATTATATATAATTTTTTTATTAATCTAAAAGAATTTTAATGCTTTTTATTATTGTTGTTGTTTTTCTACTCCTAACACACTGGCAAGGATTATTCGCCGCAATAATTGCAGATATATAGTTTATAGAATGGCATGTGGAAGAATCATAGAATCTTTCTCTAACAAAGGCTTAACTCTTTATCTTTTTATTTAGCTTTCGAAACAGGATAAACTAACTTTAATAATTCTAACGCATTTTTTTTCCCAAACTACACAGATTCCACAATTAAAAACCTCTATGTTTACAAAACAATTTAATTCGTAACTTATAAATTATATAACTTGAGTTGGAATTTATGAACCGATCAGTCAGGGGAAGTACTTACGTTTTGGAAAATCCTTTTAGCACTCTCAGAACTGAAGTTGTGGAACTAAAAGGTCGAATTTTATTTACTCTGTAAATATTGTACTTAAGTGTAACTTCAACAAATATATAATAGAAATACACCGGTGTTGTTTAAAATGTTATTGATATGAAAAGTTTAATAGAACCAGAAAAAGTGATGGTGTAAAAATAAGGGACGATTGATAGAAATAGGAATAGAATGAAAAACCTTTCATATTATCTACTTGGTGTTGACAGAAATTTTTGTATGAAAGTATTATACACAAAACACAACAACAACTAATCCGTATATCATAAAATTTTGAATAGATTACCTGCATGAAACAATTTTGAAACATGAAAAAAAACTTTTGATTACCATTTCATTTTTTTTCACTCCAAAATTAAACAACTTCTAAATTAAGATTCTTATTACTTCATGAAAAATTAACTATGTATCTACATAAAAAAAAATGATATACAAATAATTGACATGGATTTTATTTAATGGATGGCAATGTGGGATATTTGATCGAAAAATTTCTGGAAAATGAATACATTTACCAGATAAAATGGCCTCAGAACTTTCTTTTTCTGGAAAATGAATACATTCACCAGATAAAATGGTTCATCAGAACTCTTGACGTAAGCCATATGGAGCAATTCTGGAGCGATTTAGAGCGATCAGATTAAAAACACTTTCCAATTTCAAAGAATAATTCAGGAAACAGCTTTTTGGTGGAGAAGTAGCACAGACTTTCATTTTTTAGAAAAACCGAAAAACACATGATTTCTAGACCTACCACCACCTATTAAATCATTTTTTTGTTTTCAATTTTTTTTTAATTTTTTTTCCATCACAATCAGATATTCTGGCAAAAAGAGAACTTATCAATCTCAGGCACTGTTATGTGAGTGTAACAGAACAGTTGTGAGGCTATTTTATTTATTTATTTTAATTTTGGAATATAACATCCTATATATATATCTAATTTCATTACGATATGTCCCCTACTTCAACTAGATATATGTTAACTAGACATATGTTTTTGATATATTAGGTTTATATTTAAATAGCATTCTTTCCAACATTGACATAAAATATTGTATTTGTCTTTTAATGCAAAATTCAACAATTAATAGTATTAATACTGAAATAGTTTTGGATGCTCATCTTCAACAAGGTTGAATTAATCATACATAATTTGAAGAAATTAAATAACATCTTCAGACTGCAAGTCAACATTTATAAGCATAACATCACAACTCCATGTTCTCTCTGCAAATAAAGTACCAAACATCAATCACGAAAAATACCTTTTGAAGCGACAAATACATCCGAAACGTAACGTGACGACAGGATTATTTTCCGTCGCATAAAATATCGGAAAAGCTGGCAAAATCGCGACAATCCCCGGCTCAATAAATATCTCCAAAAGAGAAGAAGAAAGAAGAACAAGAACCAAATGAAATGCACGTCCACCCTCAAGCAGGGGTGTACGAATATCAAGATCTTTTTTTTTTTTTTTCGCCTGCCGTCTGCGATGATATAATGGGGGATTTTCGTGATCGTCTGCTACAAATCCTGTGAGATTCGTGAGTCGGGGGAGCTAATGGGGGTGGTCTAAATTATCGGATGGATCATGGTAGAATGGCGTCTTATTTATTTGTGGTTGGTTGGGGATCGAAGATCTGGAGCAGTTGGGGAGGTGTGGTGGTATGGCAGAAATTTGATTCTTTTCTTTTTTGACAGGAAGTCATGGAATAGAGTATTGTGATTACTTGTTAATAAAGGTTTTCTTTTGAAAGTGACAATATTAATTTAGCATTTACTTTGCTGTTTTTGCAGATGTGTCATTTATTAGTTTCGCAACTGTTTTGTTTAAAGTTTAACATTTGCAAATGAAATATTTTTTTTTTTTACTAATGGTACCTCGTTTTTATTTAAAAAATATTGTTAATTAAAAATGCTTTTAGACGAAATTTTGTTTCTTTTTATAGTAAAATTATTTTTATATGCATATAGCTCACATAAATGAACCGTGATCTAGAATTTGATATCCACGTTTTTGTTGATGTAATTGGCTTTTATAGTTTTCCTTCAACGTGAGGAATTGTCCTTCTGGATAGCGGTAAAATTTGACGTGATACACGAATTGAAATTGCCGATATACGTATGCCAAGTTATACAAGAATGCTGTTCGCCATGATTTGCAGTATGGAGAAATTGTAACAATATAAACCATAACAATATGAAAACATTATTATTATTTATTCTTTAATTAATACAAAAATTCCTCATTGTTTTTTATTCTATCTGTTGCTATCTACTGTTGAACGAACAGTGATAATTTTGATTGCGATTATATATAGTGAATCTTTCTTAAAAAAGGAGCACTTGTGTGATATTTTAAACTTATCATCTTTTCTGAAGTAAAAAAAGGTGCATTGGGTTGCGTTTGATAGTTCAAATGGATTAAAATGACTTTCGAAGGAGTCAAACGTTCGTTGGGGAATGCGAGTTTTCTTTGTTTTGTCAATGATGGTTTTTTAGGAATTTGTTTCAATTAAATATTATTGATGTCACTGGTGTGGTCTTGTTGGTTGGATTTATTGGTAAATGATGAAAGATTCTGGCCATAACTGGACTGATTATGTCTGGAAACAGAGAGATTCCTTTGAAGGTGAATTGTTTGAATATGAATTTATCTTGCTCAGGGTATGTATGCACTTCTTTATGATTTTTATTCATTTGTAACCAATTTTTATCATACTAATAAGTGTTGTTATTACAGATACTATTAAAGTCAGCTTTAATTTGGGGGATGCCATAAAAACATTATTACTAAGGCATTTTACGTTTAATTTACTAAGAAACTAATATTTCAAGAAAATTAATAAGTAAACTATAATCAGCTCTTCGAACAATATGCAAGTACACTCATGTCCATAAATTAAGGATAATTCAGAATCACACAGAAATTGAACTCTAAAATAAAAATTTCACCTGTAGAATTATCACACACATCTTGAAGAAGAATATGCAAATTACAGGAAACACCAGATGGCGCGGATAGTACGTCACAATGACAAGAGTGTAAGAGAGGGGTATATAAGGAATGGTGGCAAAAAGTAAAATTGTTCACAGGCGCTTTAAAAGCCTTTCAGTGCAATAACTTTCATAGTTATGGCACAAAGAAAGCATTTGGATGATTTTTACGTGGTAGAATTATCGGACAACTGGAATGTGGACGTACCCAGCTGGAAGTATCCGAGGAACTTGGAATCGCCCAGAGTGTCATCTCCAGGCTTTGGTAACGATTCCAAGATGATGGTAATGTGAGTAGATGTTACAGCACAGGTCGCCCCCGAGTTACAACGCCGAATGAGGATCGGTATTTAGCAGTTACTGCCAAAAGAAACAGACGGAGCACAGCATCAGACCTGTCTCGTCAGCTCTCTTCAGCTACCGGTACGACATTTTCAAGGCATACCGTGTACAGACGCTTAGGGCACATTGGTCTATATGTTCGTAGGCCTGTCAGATGTGTTCCACTTACCGCAACTCACTGTCACCTGCGATTAACCTGGGTAGAGAGCATGCAGTGTGGACACCGCAACAGTAGTCTTGTGTGATGTTTTCCGACGAGTCCAGGTTTAGTTTGCAGTCTGATTCTCGCCGGACTTTCATATGGAGAACGCCAGGTACCCGTTACCACCAAGAGAACACCATTGAACGACACCGTTACGGTGGTGCAGGATGGCTCGTTTGGGGAGGAATTGTTCTTGGTTCCAGAACTGACCTGCATGTTCAGAGTGTAACGATGACAGGCCACTTCTATCGGGATGTCATTCTGGAACAACATATACGTTTGTTTTGGGCGCCATGGGTGCTGAATTTCTGTTTATGGATGACAACGCCCGTCCTCACCGTGCACACATTGTAGACGAATGCCTTCAATTGGAGGATATCACCCGTATGGATTGGCCAGCATACTCACCGGACTTGAATCCAATAGAGCATATGTGGGATATGCTTGGTCGACGAATTGCAGCACGCCAACCCCTCCACCTGTCAACCAGAACTTCGGAGGGCATTACTTGATGAG
Organism: Caerostris extrusa; assembly: GCA_021605095.1. Lineage (NCBI taxonomy): Eukaryota > Metazoa > Arthropoda > Arachnida > Araneae > Araneidae > Caerostris > Caerostris extrusa. The sequence continues at coordinate 52,477 of BPLR01020449.1, read as the reverse complement.
TGGTGCAATATTCCCCAAGATCAGATTGATAATTTAATACTCAGCATGCCTAGGCGTTGTAAAGCCTGTATTGCATCGTCCGGGAGACATACTCCATATTAACCATCATACTAACCATGTTATACTGTTTTTTGTAAATAGGTTCTTTTTTGAAATTTGTTCCAGGATGTAAAAATCGCAATTTTATTAATTATGTCAAACATATAGCATCTTTTTTGCTCTTTACCTTTTGATTAATAAATAGACTTTACAAATTAGTCAAATTTGTTTTGCTTCTGTCTCTTTCTTTGCCTGAACTTCATTATCCTTAATTTATGGACATGAGTGTAATATAAAAAAAAAAATTTGTAAGTCAATTCCTACTTTTTTTCACTGTATTGCAGAAAGTCCTTTATAAATAATTTTCATTCATTTTTAAGTTTATATCGCGCCGTCTTATTGGTAGATACATGAAACTTAAATCTAAAAAAAAACTAAAATTAATTAATTAAATTTAATCAATCAATTAATATTTGAAGAAAACTGTATTAACATCCAGTGTCATCCACTGCAAGTTCAAAAAAAATGTATTTGAACTTGAGTGGATGAATAAAAAGCATTTTATTAATGATTCGACATTTGAACAAGATATATATAGGAAAGTGTGAGCTAATAGAAGGAATTGAAAAAAACGACATCGAGATTTCTACCTCATGATAAAGATGTAGAAACGAAATCATCCATTGCTTACTCACGCTAAATTTTTTTGTGTGACATTGAACTGGAATTATTGAATTCAAATTGCTTTTGTTGTGAAATTGATGTAGGAAATTACGAGTTTTATTAATTGCCAACAATGTAACCTGTTCTCTGTTATTTTGTTTCTATTTTTATTCTTTTGATTAATTTCACTTTCTGTTATTTTAAAATTTCGATATTTTTAAATTTTTTGCTGTAGTTTAGCTGGTGAATTCATTCATACGCTTATAAAAAGTTTAAAATTTCAAATCTATATACTTTCAGATGTCCCTCGAAATTTTTAAGACAACAAAATTTTATTCAAATATGTAAAAAAATATAATATCTTGATATTATTCTGCATGTGTGGTTTTCTGTATTGGGAATATGAAATCAAAAAATCATGCAATGCTCATTTCAATACATAAATAATAATCTCAAAATGGGTTATGCATAATTTTACATCAAATACTCTGAAAAAAGACTATGTATTAAAGACTATGTATGGTTATATATTGCTTTGTTAAAAAAACATGTTTAAAACATAAAAATGCATGTAAGATGATAGGAATACGCGTTTATGTTAAGGACAAACGAAATAAAATTTACTTTTATGAAGAGCAAAAAGTTTATTTTTATCAAGAGATTTAAAATATAAAACATTAGATAGCCATTGAAATATTGATGATTGAAATATAACATTTTTCTCTTTTAATGTTGAATGTTGGTGGGCATCATGTTCCATTTATGCATGTCATGAAAAGCCTATCGAAAGGAGAAGAATATTGCTTTCCTGGGGAGGGGGTGATTTTTATAGTTAAATACCCCACATTTGCATGTTGTATAAAGGAAAAGCCGATAGGCTGTTACTAGGCAGATTTTGTACTGACGCTACAGCTTTAGCATAAATGTTACAGTAGCCGTCAAGTCTCTCCGTTTCTGAAAGCAGCAACGAAACGAACTTCAACACTGAATTCAAACTTTAGTCCTTCTATACACCCATGAGCGCACGTTACCGCTGAGACATAAGTCACAAATTATATTTATAATATGCTTAATATTATAAGGAAATCAGTATTATGTAATACTTAATAATTCACCACTCTTTTAATATACTAAGAACAGGGATGGGCAAACTACTGCCCGCAGGCCAACTCCGGCCCACTGGAAGGTTCTATCCGTCCAGCGGATAGGATTCTATTTGCCTGTTCGAGGCAAATTAAAAAAAATATATCTTTGTATATTATATATCCATCTCCTTTTCTACTTTGATTAAATCTTTTTTTTTCTTCAAGGGACTGATCTAAATATGCCAAAGTTACAGTTTTACAAATCATTATCGAAAGTGAGAGACAGCTTTTAATCGGTAAAGTGCTAAAAGCGGAAATTATTTGTTAGTTATAGCTGCAGATTGGTGTCAACAAGTGTTATCTTTTTCTCAGTGAGCAGATATATGGGAATCCAATATAGGTGAATTAGACCTCACATGCGGCAAACTGCGCATTTTAAGCTCCAGCCAGCGGTTTTTTTCAGGTTGAATTAATTTAATTGCAATCTAACAATCACCTCAAACAGTTGTTTATAAATATGCCAAAGTCAGAGTTTTACAAATCATTATCGAAAGTAAGTTTCCCAATTTTAATATATCATGCCAAAAAAAGTCAGTGCTATGTTTGCTTCATCTTATATATGTGAACAAGTGTTTTCAACTATGAACCTCAGAAAGAATTATTTCAGAAGTAGACCAACAGATGAGCATTTAGAATCGTTCCATAAAATCAGTACACCTCACTTCGTACCTTTAAGGAACTTTTAAAATGAAATCGCAATGTCATTCATCTCATTAACATTTTATAATACTTGTATATTGTTTTGAAAATTTTAGAAAAATTTATCTTGGTCCGCGACCGAAAAGTTTGCCCATCCCTGCTAAAAATATCATAATATTCAGCTGTCCTAGCTCTTCTCTTAGTTCAATGTTCACCCGAAGGAGCATGCAACAGGATCAATACTCGAACAAATCCTACATACATACATACATATTTTTTCTAAAAAAATCGATTGATTTAAATTAAAATCCTGTTAGTTGCCTTTTTAAAAGTAGTATTTCCCTTTCCAATTAACTCGGCAATTTAATCAACCGTATTATGTAAGTCCAAACATCAATTCAATGAACAGATTTTACTCGTTTTTTTTTTTTTTAATTGTTTATAAGAAAGACTCGGAACTATTTTCAAAGTTCTGTGTTTGAAAAAAAATATTTAAGAAATTCACAAAAAAACTTTCCTCAAGTTAGGAAGACATGAATGAAAAGGGAAAGATCTTCAAAAAGAAGAAAAAAAAAACGAAAAATACAGAACATCTGTTTAGAATAGCTTTAAAATTAGATCTCTCCGAATTTCCCTCACTCTCTTTGAAAAGTATTAGACAAAGCTTCGGATCTCGCAAACCACAAAGAAGTCGACATCATTTTGAAAACTCAAAGACAGCACAAAAGAGTCTTTCTTTTATTAAAAAGAAAAAGTTAATGCATTTCAATTTGAACCTTTATTTTATTATTCGGTTCTCTTCTTTTTATTCACTATTTCTTTGTGCCTTCAAATTTGTTGGCAAGTAAATCGAAAAGTACAAAGAAAAAAGCAAAAACCCTTGATTTGCCGTACATTTGAATTCAGTTTGGAAAAAGGTGTTTTAAAAAATATGCATTCAAACGTCTTTTACATGGTAAAAGGCAATTCAAGATCTTTTGTTTTATAATTTAGAATTCAACGTATTGATTTTTTAAAGATTTTTTTTCTTAAATCATTAAAACAACAAACTTACTTTTTTAATCAGAAAAGCGCTTTATATACTAAAATACACAAAATATAATGATGAAAAATGATTTAATGATTTTTAAAATTTTTTTTTTACGCAAAATCCTCGAAAAAGCATATTATACACAGTCCAGTCACATTAATGTGACCACCTGTCAACAGCCAGAATATACACTCTTGTATATTCTGGCTTTAAGTGGAGTGTGGAATGGGGTATTTAAGTGGTGTGGAATTCTTTATATACACTACACTGCAATGTGCTGCCACCTGCCTTTTGTGATTGGTTATTTCACGTTGACGTCAAAAAGTAGGTGGTGGTCACATTAATGTGACTGGACAGTGTATTATCAATTAGTTCAGTTAAAGTAAATAATTAAAATTATCAAATTTTAAATTGATTTTAAATCATACTTCTCTTTATGTAAAGAAAGAAAGAAATCTATGCATATGTGCCTTTTTCTTATTAAGAACTATTAAAGATATCAATTACAGTTTTGTCCTTCTAATTTTTCTGTTTTTGCATTTTTTTAATTAAATAAAAACTCTAATTCTTATAATAAGTCACTCATTTAGGCAATATTATTTTTTAATTTTTCATTATTTTTAAATTTATTAAACAGTTTTTCATTTAAGAAACATCTGCATAAAAATTACCAATAGCTTGATACTTTTTTATAATAAAAGTCATTTAATATATATAATTTACACATTATATTATTACCCATTACGGTTTTTTGTGTACTTGATCACTTTCAATTTTGGGCATTTGCACTGAAATCTGTTTTTTTTTTTTTTTTTTTTAAATTTCGAGCTTTTTTATAAAAGTTTTCTGAATTCTCTCTATTTTTTTTTTTTTTTTTTTAAGATAGCTGTCATACGTTTTATTCTTGCATTGCTATGCAAGTCCTAATTGGAAAGTAAAAGGGTTTTGAAAGGGAAATAACGTGATTTTAATTCAAATCATTTGATTTTGTTAGAACAATGTAAAAACTGATTTTGCTGTAATGTTAAAAAAGAATAAATAAATAAAATTCACAAAAGTAAGATCTTGCCTGACTTGAAGGCCAGTAGTAACGTGCATCTCTGGAGTATAGCAGGACATACTTATTTTATCTGTTGTTGACGTTCGTTGCACCACTGCTTTCAGAAACGAAGAGACTCTATGGTGATAGTGATAGCATCTCGCATCGATATACAACTTGCTTTGAGCAAATTTATGTAGGTATTTACGAATTTTATTAACTACCAACGATGCCGTATATTCTGTGTTCTTTTTTACTTTAATTTTCAGGCTTTTGAATTATTTCATTTTCTGTTATTTTAGAAATTTCAATACTTTTAAATATTTGGTTATCATTTAACTGGTGAGTTCCTTTATACTATCACAAACAGTTTAAAAATTCATTTATCTACTTTCTGATGTATCTGTCAGTTTATTTATTAAAGATGTTTTTCCTGTCAATCTTCGATATGAAAAGTGCTATTACAGTGGCTATGGTTTATATTTGATTTTTTGTACAGTCTTTCAATAATTAAAAAAAAAAATCGAATAGTTTGTCAATGTGCAATTATACGAAAATGTCTTTCGAAAACTCTTTATCGTCTACACCAAAATTGTTATTAGAGAAGTTTAACAGAAATTAAATTCTCAATAAAATAGCAATAATAATAAGTATAGATAGGTAATATTATGTTTTCCATAATATGTATGATTTTACTTGAAATGATACATAAGCAATTCAAATTTTGATGTATTAAAAATAAAATTAATCTCTAAATTCCAAGAACCTTGACCCATATGTAGCAGATTTGAAATTATTTAGAAATTCGTCAGATATGTTATAGATTCAGTGTTACACTAAATGCATCAAGTTGAACTTGCTGCAAAGCATTCATACCAGAACTTCAATTAAATAAATCCTGTGATTCTTGCAATTTTCGGCTTCTAATGACACTCAATGGAAAGAGATTATAATTTAAAAATTTAAATTATCCACCATTTTCAAGGATTCAAAAGCCATTGAATAGATTGATTGATTTTCATTCCAAATACTTTCCTGCCAAGAATAATAATTAAAGAAGGAGAAATAGGAGCTTTTTTTCTGTACATGGATAAGCATTTTCTTCCACTTGTACATACAACAGTAGTTGAACTAATTGACCACCGACTAGCGCTGAAGGGAGGATATTGTTTTTCGGACAATTTTTAGATGTAAATTAGATATCGATAACAGCTCAAGGTATTCGTGGATTAGGAGGTTTAATATTACTTAAATTTAAATTACATATGGTAATAAAATCCGATATATGGTCCGGTGTCAAAGCTCGAATTATGCAGTGTTCTCAGATTCCAATCGACTGGCGGTGAACGTTTACATCGTTTTCCAATAAGAGTAGATTCGATGGTGGTTGGGACAACGAGACATTATATATATATATATACATACACATGGTGATACTGTGCAGATTTAAAAGGTAAGTCATTTTTCATGTTTAAATTTTTACATGCAGTGCTGTTACCTCAAAAAAAAAAATGTATTTATCACAGACGAAGAAATGTTAATGCACTTTGAGAAATAATAACCTTTTGTATTAAAGAGATAACCATTCTGCAAAAATAAAAATAATAAATGCTATAGAACAAATTAATATTGTCTGCTAAAAAGAATCCGTCATTAACAAGTAATCACAATTCTCTATTTCAAGAGCATACGTAAGTGGAACACAAGTCCCACCAATGTACTATAACAACTATATATACATACAGAATTAAAAATATTTGTTAGTAATAATAAACTTTTATATTAAGGAAACAAAGCCATTGTATAACTATAAAAATGAAACGTGTAACTATAAAATGAATCAATAATGTCTGCTTCAAAAGAAAGCATTTATTAACAAGTAATCACAATACTCCATTTCATGATTTTCTGTCAAAAAAAGAAAACAATCGAGTTTCTGCTATACCATCACGCCTTCCCAACTGCTCCAGATCTTCGATCCTCCGAGCAACCGCAAATAAATAAGACGCCATTCTGCCACGTTCCGTCCAATGATTTAAACCACCCCATTAGCTCCCCAACTCACGAATCCGACAGGATTTGTAGCAGACGATCACGGAAATCCCCCATTATATCATCGCAGACGATAAAAAAAAAAAAAAGGTCTTGATACCCGTGCACCACTGTTAGGAGGGTGGATGTGCATTTCATTTGGTTTATTTTTCTTCTTCTCTTCTGGAGCTATTTATTGAGCTAGGGATTGTCACGATTTTGACAGCTTTTCCGATATTTTATGCGACGGAAAATAATTCTGTCATCACGTTCCGTTTTGGTTGTATTTGTCGCTTCAAAAGGTATTTTTCGTGATTGATGCATGGTACTTTATTTGCAGTGAGTACCTTGAATTGGGATGTTATGCTTACAAGTACTGATATCCTGCCTGAAGATGTCATTTAATGTCTTCAATTCAATTATGATAAATGCTATTTTGAAGGGCAAAAAAAATAAACTGTTTACGTAATTAATTTTTGCATTTAGCATAAAAAGAGAACTATGATATTTTGTGCTAAAGTTTTTGAGCTTATTAACTTAATACCCACCTTTTAATTCTTCCTGGGAGACAAGATACAACATCAATCATTCACAGCAAAATATAATCATAATAATTATAATAGCTGTACATTATTATGCTGTTCAATACATTATTATTCAATTCACTAGTGTTCAATACGTTATACCGACAGTGAATTAAAGGTTTATATATAAACTATCCTCAATCTCAAATGTGTATGGTTCTTTGGTGAACAACTACTTACTGTGGAATAATTCATTTACGTGCATTTAGATACATTATCAAAAAGAGAAACAAGGTTATCAAACGATACCAAAATATATTTGGGCTTTAATAAACAGTCCTTTTTAATACATTGATACATCAGTATCATCCCTCAATAATTAGACTTTATCAAAATCTGAAAATAAAATTTAAAATTTGTGAGCTAAATGACTTGGCTATAATTAGCAGAATCTTCACTGAGCGGAAACAATAACTTTGCTAAAGAGGCATTTTTATTAAAATAAAAATATTCTCTTACAGTTCAGAACGAACTTCTGGAAGTAAAGTTTCAGAATAATAGTTAATTAAGTATTCAAGATGCTTTTCTCTTACAATGTGGCTAATTGGAAATTTCAGAGATTTAAGCATTTCTTAAATATTTATTAGACTGAATTCAGCTTGCAAAATTCAAAGAAATACATTGTAATAATAATTCTTCCATTCTAGAAATCTTTTCATTGACTACTTAAATTCTTATTATAATTATGTTTAAGACAACCTAGTTAAAATAAACAGTTAATTAGTTAGTTTCAAATAGATTTCATACTACTTTCTATTATGTAATCCTATTTAAATAATTTCTTGAATCGTTGAGTTTCAAAATTTTAATCTACTACAACGCAGGAAAATTTTCTAATTATTATCATAAGATGATGCCTAGTATATATATTTTAATATTTATATAGATATCTTTGAAGTCGCCATAAATGTTAAGCTAATAAATGAAACTGAGATTTTTAAAGCATGGTATTTGGTGGTTAAGTTTTTGGAAATTTAAATTCCTGAAATGTTTGAAAAATGCATCAATTATTACAAAAAGTTATAAATGACTTCTGATTTTATTTATTTTAATAAAATCTAGGAAAGCGACGTCATTAAAAACACGTGATAAAAATAATACGATTTCCAGGTGATACCAAATGTAGTTCTGAACAGAAAACTAGATTACGGAATGAATGCCATAGTTTGAACTTGGCTAATAAAAAATTTTTAAACAAAATTGCAATTTTTGTTAATAATTAATATCTGTGAATAAAATACTTGGCTGAGATATTTATAATATTTAGATTAATTGCTGTTGTATCTTCTGATTGTGAAATTTGAACGTTTGAGCATTTCAGGAGTTTTTGAAATTAGTTGACGTTCTTTTAACATAGGAACTATTAACGAAGTGCAGCAGTATAAAAATGATGGTACAGTAGTAAATAAATTATTAGCATATGTATTGTTTACAATGAAAAATATTTCGATAAATAAAGAATAAATAGTAAAAATTGAAAGATAAAAATTTAGTCTTTTTAAATTTGAATTAATTTTTAGTTAATAATTGTATTAATTATATTACTCTGGTCTAAAATTATCTTTATTTATATCACCAAAGTATTTCTAAATTAAAAGCAACATTTTCAGAATTTCTACAATTTCTTCAGGTAAATATGATGTTGATTTTGAAAAACTTCCTACCAATTTATAAAACTCATAGAGTAGTATCATTGAAATTTATTAAGTTTTTGTTGTTTTTTAAACATTCGAAATAGCACATTTGAGAATTCTTGTTTCAATCATGTAAAATGCTGCTTTAGTCATTTGTTTTGCATTTAAATAAATATTTTCAAGTGTGCTTTAAAAGTTTCTAGTAACTTTAAAAGAAACACTTTATTCTTAAGGATATATGCTAAGTAAACTCCCGACGCGATTTTTCCAACAATAAATTCTTCTATTCTTAGATATGGGGTGTACTAACACACTGAAGTGACAAAAGTCATGGGATACCTCTTAATATCGTAGCCATTTGAGAATTCTCGTTGGAAGTCTTTCAGGAATATTGAGCCATACGTCTCGATAGACGTCCATAATTGTGAAAATGCTGCTTTAGTCATTTGTTTTGTCCATTTAACAGTTGTGGCCCGGTGACATGGCGCATTGTCATCCAAATATCTTATTCAAGTGTGCTTTAAATGTTCGGTCCAGTTTCTAGTACCATTACGGAGCCACTGTTAAAAAAGAACCCCACACTTTACTCATTCTTTCATCTAGGGACCAACCGATATGCTTTGCCCATATAAAGTCGCTGCAAGCGATGTCGTTCTGTCAGTAAAGGCACTGGAGTCGGTCTTCTGCTGGAATAGCCCAAGAAAGCCAAATTTCTAAACTCCAGACAATCCCTTGTGATTTTTTCTGCGGTTATTTGAATCAATTCTTACTCTTATGGGGATGATAAATTTCATACTCTCGGCACACACTCTTGACACAGTGGGCATGACCCATGCGTCTGTAACTATTCCTCGTTCAAAGTCTGGATATCACGTCAAAACCTTTCACTTGAATAACAACAGAAATGAACTTAAATCAATCTGAAAATTTGCATATTGCTATCCCATGACTTTTGTCACTTCAGTGTAGCGTTTAACAAGGAACTTAAATCAAAAAATAAATGTAAGTAAAAAAAAAAAAATTAATCGTGTATCTCATAATTTTTTTCATTTTTAATGTTATATATGAATGCTAGTAAAAGTATAGTTGCAAACAACTCATTTTTTTATAAAAATATAGCATCTGCAAAATGCTTCTACAACTGCAGAAGTATTTTTATATGATTGTAAATTAATTTGGCGGGAATAATTTCGTATATTTTGTAATATACTCTTAAAATTAACAAACCCCCCAAAAAAAGGAATAATCTAAATTAGACCAAATTACAACTATATTTAAGAAATAACCTAATTAGACCAAGTTACTAAATATTTACTTCCGGCACACCAAAATTTTGAAAAATTAAGATTTCTACTTAAACGTGTTCTTCCAAATCTTATTTATCTTTCCACGTTAGTAACAAACTCTTTTAAACTCAATGGTTTAAAAAAAAATATTCTTTTAAAGAGAAAACTGAAAAATCTATAATCGGCTAATCCAGGAATGTTTCTGAGAGAGAAAGATATCATCTTTCAAAAATAAAAAAAAAATAAATATTCATTTCGACAAATAAAAAAAATAAAACGGTTTCAGTGGCAAAAATAATCAAATGCTGTTGAACTTTCGCAAAACTCTGCCATTTTTAATTTCCTTTGATAAAGTGAGCATTTATATTCGGAAGAATTAAAAGAAGAAAAAGAATTCGAAAGCTGAATTTTCAAAACCATTGTGAGTAAAAATTTTCACCAGATAGTTTTTATTCTTTTCATTATATTTTCACCTAAAATCTGTACCTGAAAAAAAAAGATCTTAATTTTTTTTTCAACAGATATGACTGGACAAATTATTAAATGGTTTCGAATTTTTTTTTTTCAAATATTCCCGCTTTAGAAAACTGGTAAACACATTCTTAACTTAAAAAAAAAAAAGGAAAAAATAAAGAAGAACGTTAGATATGAATTTACCTTCTCAATGCTAGAAAACTTTCTCACGTTTCATTTCGAAGGAATGGCTTTTTCTAAATTTAAAGATTTAAATTGTCTACTTTCTTTTATTTAAAATTAAAAAAAATGTTTAGATATAATTGTGAAAGCATTCCAAAGCAAATGTTGATTTTTAACTTCAGTTTTTTTTTCTTCAAGTGTTTTTTTCCGGTTTTACATCTATTTTATCCTCAAAATTTGATTCTCATTTCAAAAATGCTTTTATCCAAAAACCTTAAATAATTCATTGAATTTCGTGCCTTAAATAATAAAAATAATTTGTTTACAAAATATATTATTTATGTTTAAAATAAAAATATGTCATTTTTTGCTCATTTTTACAAAAATAAATAAGAATTAGATAAAATAAGTATAATTAGATAATGGTCATTTAAAGTGTATTTGTTTTAAATGTATTCAATTTATTCTTTAAAAGTTAGAACAATAGCATTCTTTAAGTTATTTTTCTTGAAATGATGTTTGCAAAAATTTGGGTAAATGCTGTTATATGCATGCTGCTGTAAAATTAATCTTCCGCATTTTGACTTTCTATTCATGGGGCAATGATAATATATTATGTTTTATCACAAATAATTTTAATTGAAAAACGAATGCAGAAAATGGATAATTTTCATTTTTTTTTTTCTCATTTAAATTCAAAGTCAAAATCGTTACAAAAATATCTAAACATCCTCAGTATTATTTTGGAATATAATTCTTTAAGCAGAACATAACTATATGTTGAAAACTCGAAATATGAATTAATTGTGAAGGAATTAAAAAAAAACGTAATTAATGAATGTTTTCATGAAGGCTAATAAGAACAATTTTATTATTTATGAAAATTTTTCTGAACAATAATTTAGGGATTTTTTTTTTCCAAAATTATTAGACTTTTTATTTATTTCATTTTCAAATGCTTTAATATCACAATTTTTTATAAAGTAAAAAAAAAATAAATAATGACCTATTAATTTGATTTAAATAAAAAATTAAACAAATTATCTTTTAACAATATTTGAATTGATGCATCATTTTTAAACATTGATTTTTAAATTATTAATGAAATAAAATATTTATAAAATAATTTTTATACTTATTGCTCAGAAATTTTATGCATCGTATTTTTATTCCATTTAGTATAAATGCTTCAAATATTAAGCGAAAACAAATACTGAAACATTTAAGATTATATAAAAAGAATCTGTTATATGAATAAATTATTCTTTCTAAAAAAATGCATAGGGAATACCTCAAAGCTCCTCAACAAAATGTTAAAGAATTGAATTAAATGCTTTCCAAAGATGGAATAAAAGATGAACTTCAGAACGAAAGATATTCTTGAAAAGAAAACTGATCCAAAGTATAACATCTGTTGGGAAGAGTTTCAAAATTAAGTTCAGCTGTTTTTTTCTTTTTTTTTTTCTTTGTCTGTCCCTCGAAAAAGCGCCAAACAAAGGTGTGGCCTTTCGAATGCACAGAGAACGTGCAAAAGGTATTTGATTTCTTTGCTGAGACGAAAACGATACGATAGTTCTACGGTATCAAAAAAAAAAAAAAATGTATTTCGAATTCAATCTTTCTGTTACTGTTTTGGTCTTTTTTTCGCACCTCCAAAATGTTTCTAAAAGTTATTTAAATTGAAAAGTTAAAGAAACAAAGATATAACAGCACGTATTTAATTTGTCTAGATTAGATTTTAGAAACTTTTTTTTTTTTTCCAGAGATGCTTAATATAGTGTCAAATATTTTTTTAAAGGAATGTAAAAAAAAAAAAAAATATGGATACGAATTTAGATTAGAATTGATAAGTAAATTAAAATTGGAGATTGAAAATAAGTATGTTACACATGATGTAATTAGGTAGCTTATGCTCATAATAAATTTGTATCGTTTATACGGTATTCGAAAATAACGGGAATCAATTATTTCCACTGAAAGATAAGATAAAAGACAAATAAGAATTCCAATTAAAGAAGTGTTATTTCTTTTGATGATTATTTTTTTCTTATAGATTTACATGCTTTATTTTTAAAATAGCGTGGTGGAAAAACCTTTTGGATAACTCGTTAGGTTTCTGATATAGTTAATCCGTGTTCGATTACAACAGACGACTCTAAATCAATAACTCTTATGTCTGTTTAGATGACAATGTCATAGACAAGTAAGTCCCTCCGAGAGTGTTCGAAAAAGGATACATATGTCCTTACACCATTTCTGGAACAATTCGTTCAGAATTGTCATTGTAAAATATGAGTACAATGTAGCAGCTCTCTCGTGTGATGATGGCATGCTGTTGAATCTGCTAAATACATGCCGTTTTCAGGGTGAATAAGTCAAAGAAGGGGGCATTTGAAACCAAACGTAATAAAATATTTCTATCCAAATTTTGAATGAGCTATTGATTTCTCAAGATTTATTCAATACCAGTAATTCTGTGCATGAATCTTATTTTAACAAATACAGGTAGAGCATGAACTTTAAATTAATCATATGTAATTTTAAAAGATATTGTAGAATGTTACATAATTTAGATTTTAATTTTTTATCAAATAGGAAAATAAATAAACAAAATTAGTGATATAACAACATTTTATAAAATAATTTCATTCGAATGATGATATCTATAAAAATTACAATATCATACATATATAACGTTTAATAGTGTTTTTGATCATTATTAAACAGTTTTCCTTTATAAAATTGTGAAATTGGATAGATTTTGATAAATTACCAACGATTAATATTAAATTACTATTTTATAATTATTTTTTATATTGACTGATAACAATGGTACATTTTAATTTTTCCTTGTTATTTACTTAGAAGAAAATATCACGATAATAAAAAAACATCTTTTTTATGAAATAATGAATCCTAAGACAGGAAAATAAGGGTTCCGTTGCAGCACAAAAAATTACCATCTTCAATTACACCAACAAAGAACTCTAGCAAGTACCAACCTCATCATTAAAGACGCTAACAAGGTTTGAAAACAATTTCAAAACAGAATTCGATTGAGTTATAATTTGTGGGAACATAATTTATTCTTTGAGAGCAGTAACGAAGCTTGGATTTGTAATTATTTGTTTTGAAGGAATTTCCGTTCAGATTGAAATCTTCTCCTGTTGTTTGGAAACAAACCTCCGGGAAGGAAAGTTTCAGCAATCACTAATTACATATTCGAGTTGCTTTCTAATCCAATGCAATTAATTTCGAAATTTACTTTGGTTAACAGTTTTCGAATCTTTTATCTTAATTGGCAAAAATGCAAGCCGTTTTACTCAAACAAGTACTACTAATTTGTTTGTAGCTGTTGTCCACCAGTCATGTTTTGTCTGCATTAGTTCAGTTTGGTCCTTTAAAAATGTGAACGATTCTTCCCGCTTGTACAATGAGAGAGGGATGAAGTAGAACGAAGGGGAAATTAGAACGAACTAAGAGCGAGAGAAATAAAAACCAAACTGATTAATTTGTGATAAATTATGTAAAATAATAGTTTTTTTTGTGGGGTTTCACATCATAAAAATATAATTATTTTAATGTTTAATTAATTACTTCATTTTGAAATATTTTTTATTATAGTTGTTCAAATATTGCAAGCAACTATGATATTCAATAGCTACGGAATATATCTAAGTTCCATAACTCTAAAATCCCGTAAAGATACAGTTTCTAAAATATTATAAGAAACACTGCCAAGTCTATTTAGTGATGGATAAATTAACTTTAATAAGTATAAACCGATTCTTAGATACGATTTTGAGGGAATTGAAAAATAATATGTTTATATTTTGAAAGCCAGACAATTTATTATACTTATTATTATAATTTTGATGTCTTATTATAAAAGTTGAAAAATAGAGCTGTTTTTTATGCATATTATTCCAAGATTTGATTTGAGTTAATTATTCTTAAAATATTGGCTTCTTAGAAGTTTAACGTCGGAATAATGCTTTTATAGGATTCTAGAGTTGAAGTTGACTTTAATGGTATCTGCAATAACAGCAGTTATTAGGATGATTAAAATTGGTTGCAGACGAATAAAAATCAAAGTGCATACATACACTGAGCAAGATAAATCCATATTCAAGCAATTCACCTTCAAACGAATATCTTTCCAACCATAATCAGCCCAGTCATATCCAGAATCCTTCATCTTTTTACCAATAATCCAATCAACAAAATCATACCAATAACATCAATAATATTTAATTGTGATAAATTCCTAAAAACATCACTGACAAAACCAAGAAACTCACTTTCCACAACAAACATTTGGCTCCTTCGAATGTCCTTTTTAATCCATTTTAGCTATCAAACACAAATCAATATACCTCGTTTCACTTCAGAAGAGATGATATACTTAAAATATCACACAAGTGCTCCGCTTTTTTACATAAAGTTTCGCTATATATAATCGCAATCAAAATTATCACTGTTTGATCAACAGCAGATAGCAACAGACATCACAAAAAACAATGAGGAATCCTAACAATGTCTTACTTTTTGTATTGTTTAAAGAATGAATAATAATAATGTTTTCATATTGTTATGATTTGTTTGCATTGTTACAATTTCTCACTATTGCTTCCCATTTATGTATATATTGTTATGTACTATTAGTAACTAACACAGTATATTAAAAGTATATATTTATGACAGATATCACAATTTAAAATAAAAAATGGAGATACTTACATATTGGTGCAGCAACATTTAGATATTTCAATTAAAAATGTCTTTATTTTTTTTTTTTCTACACTAAGTATTAACTATTTTAATAAATTTGTCAGATAAATAGAAATAAAAACTGCCAATAGTTGAATATTTATCATCATTCATTATTTAAATTTAAAATGTCTACATGAAGTATACACTGTTGTATTTAAAATTAAATACCATTTTCGTATCAGAAGGCTTAAAAAAAATCCTACTAGAAGGTAAAATAGGCTGAGAGCCTTTGACGCCTGGAATAAATGTAGTTGCAGCGACATTTTATATTTCTTTATAAAGATAAGTTAAAATTCCTTTGCAAAAACATTTCGAAGGAGCTTAATTTCATAGAACCACCACAGTCGGATTATTCTGAATATTTTATGTTCTGAATTTATCCACTTGAGGCAAGAAAGAGTTCGGGATAGGCTACCTTATCATTGGAATAATCACTGGATATGCAGCCAACTTTTCCATATTCGCCAGATAAAAATTACAAAACATGGACGTTTGTATCTGCAGATCTGTTGAAAACGAAATACCAAGGAATTCTGATACACAATGTACTTATGACAGACATGCATATGTGTAAAATGATATATTTAATTTAAGTGTAATTATTATTAAGCTGTTTATTTCAATCATTCGCCTTATTTTATAAATTATGAGATGTATAATACAACTATGAAAAAAATCTTTATATAGCTCATCTTGAATAAGGCAGCATTTTTCTGATGTATTTCCTTAATCACGCCAGCCACAAATCATTTCAAACAGCATTCTTACATAACTTGGCATATGTATACGGGCAACTTTAATTAGTGTATCACGCCAAATTTTGACGTTATATAGAAGGACAAATGTTGTTCATGTTGTATAAAAACTATGAAATGCAATTACATCAACAAAAACATAATATCAAATTATTGTGCACGTTTCATTTATGTGAACACATTCGTATAAAATTATACTATAAAAAAGAAACAGAAATTCGTTTCCTAACAAAGTAATAATTTCTTTATTTAAAATATTTTTTAAATAAAAAGAAAATATCATTTGTAAAAAAATTATTGCCATTTAAAAAAGTTAGACTTTAAACAAAACAGTTGCAAAATTGATAAATAAACCATCTTCAAATATATCAAAATAAATGCTATAGAACAAATTAATATTGTCTGCTACAAAAGAAAAACATTTATTAACAAGTAATCACAATACTCTTTTTCGTGACTTCCTGTCGAAAAAAAAAGAATCGAGTTTCTGCCAGACCATCACGCCTTCTCCCAACTGCTCCAGACTTTCGATCCCCGACCAACCGCAAATAAATAAAACGCCATTCTGCCATGATCCATCCGATGATTTAGACCACCCCCATTAGCTCCCCAACTCACGAATCCGACAGGATTTGTAGCAGACGATCACGAAAATCCCCCATTATATCATCGCAGACGATAGACGGGGAAAAAAGGCCTTGACGTCCAGGCACCTCTGTTAGGAGGGTGGACGTGCATTTCATTTGGTTCTTGTTCTTTTTTCTTCTCTTCTGGAGATATTTATTGAGCCGGGGATTGTCGCGATTTTGACAGCTTTTCCGATATTTTATGCGACGGAAAATAATTCTGTCGTCGCGTTCCGTTTTGGCTGTATTTGTCGCTTCAAAAGATATTTTCGTGATTGATGTTTGGTACTTTATGTGCAGTGAGAACATGGAATTGGGATGTTAGGTTTATAATGCTGATATCCTGCTTGAAGATGTCATTTAATCTATTATAGTCAATTTTGATATATGTTGTTTTGAAGAGGATTAAAATGGGAAACTATTTAATAGCTAATTTTTGCATTTAACATAAAATGATAACTACGAAAATTTATGTTAATGTTGGGAATCTTATTAACATATACTCTCAATATACAACCCTGTTTTACCCTTGCGACAAAATTTTGTTTCATTTATTTTTTAAAGGATTTTAAGAATAATTAGACACAGTATCTTGATCTAATGCTAATGTACACAACTAGAATGTGGGATGACCTAGATTCAAGACATTTGGCAATGTATGTTTCAATCTTTTTTTTTTTTTTTTTTTTTTTCAGAAGTGATGTGTATTCTATGACGATGGGGATAACATTTATATTGCTGTTATCGACTGTCAGGTTTCTTGGTGAAAGTTTTTTGGGTTTTCTCTTATCCGACATACAAATGCATGATAGTTTTTTTTTTTTTTTTTTTTGTAAATCTATCTATTGATTTTCCAAAACATAAGTAGCCCGCCCTAGCTGATCGGTTTATAAATTTTAACAGATATAATAAAATTATACGTTACAAATTAAAATTTTTTTAAACATAGATGTCTTTAATGGGACCTGATGACCGAGTGACTAGTTCTCTAGCCCTCAGTGGCCCAGGTTTCGGGTTCGAGTCCCGGAGGTACCATTGATGTTTGCAATGGTTCGAATCCACTTTAAACCGTAGGTCCCGGTCTAATAAGACTGTAGAGGGTTCGGAGTAGGGCTGACAACACTACTCCGTAAAAAGGAAAACATCTCCTGTCTTGAAGTCTGCCATCATAGGGCTGTTGCGCCAATGATGATGATGAGATGTCTTTAATAGTGAACTGCGGCCTAATGGCCAATTGGCTAGCGCTCTGGCGTTTTTACCATAAGCTTCAGGTTCGAATCCTGGCTGTGGCAGGAATTTTTATTAGTTGTTCGGAATCCACGTTAAACTGTAGGTCCCGGTCTAATTAGCCTAAAGTGTTCACTTATTTTTCGGGAACAGTAGTATAATATAAAAAAATCAACACAAAAACTATTTTGTATATTTTACCATTTAAATTATGTCCTGATTAAAAAGTAGGTTTCTTATTATAATGATATCAGTAAAGCCTTAAAAAATCTTGAAAGCTAAATTATAAAAGAGAAAATTGAGTTTCATCTTTACCATGCACAAGACGTTTCAATGCATATTTTTAAAATTATTTTTAATGCTGTGCTTTCTTTTTATGTGCATTTTTTACCTTTTCGAAAAAAAACCCACATTTTTTCCACATTGAATTCAAATTCGCGGCAAATCAAGCGATTTTGCTTTTCCTCTGTAGCTTTTGCTTTACTTGCCAACGTATTTGAAGGCACAAAGAAAGAGTGAACAAAAAAAAAGAAGAGAAGCGAATAATAAAATAAAGGTTAAAATTGAAATGCATTAACTTTTTTTTTCTTTTTAATAAAATAAAAAGCCTCTTTGTGCTGTCTTTGAGTTTTTCAAAATGATTTCGACTTCTTTGTGCTTTGTGAGATCCGAAGCTTTGTCGAACACTCTTCAAAGAAAGCGAGGGAAATTCGGAGAGATCTAATTTTAAAGTTATTCTAAACAGATATTCGGTATTTTCGGGTTTTTTTTCTTCTTTTGAAGTTTCTTCCCTTTTCATTCATGCCTTCCTAACTTGAGGAAAGGGTTTTTGTGTAAGTTTTTTAAATATTTTTTTTTCAAACTCTGAAAGTTGAAAATATTTGCGAGTCTTTCTTATTACGAATATAAAAACAATAAAAACTGTTCATTGAATTGCTGTTCTAAGTTAAATAATATGGTTGATTAAATTATCGAGCTCATTGAAAAGTGAAATGTAAAAGTACAAATAACATGATTTTGATTTAAATCTTTTGATTTTTTCAGAACAAATATGTATATATGTAGTATTTGTTCGACTATGGATCTTGTCGCTACTCCGGCGAGTCGTTTTGTGTTAACCGAGTGCGGATGATGTTGAAATATTTAAATTAACTTTTGTTGTATTTTATTGGCTATCAAATGAAGGCAAAAATGAACAACCTCGAACCCAATGAACAACAATTGAACAACCAATTAACAACAATTTGTTTTCTTTCTAAATACCGTTAGGCACCACAGATAACAGTATGTAGAATACTAATTCTGTCATAACAGTAAATAGAAAATAAATAAAATTCCTGGCTTCTGACGAAGTGATAACGGGCTCTCCTCTGTGTACAGGAGGGTTGAAGTTCGAATCTCCTTTGGCGTTTATTGCATCACTGCTTTCAGAAATGGAGTGGCTTGATGATCATTGTAAAAATTATGTTATCTCCTCATCAATATACAACTTACCAGGTAAGACCTTTTTCGTTTATAGAACAAGCAAACGTCAACAATATTTAACTGGAAAAAGTTCCCTTTTCCCGGAAAGCAATGTTCTTCTCTCTTTAGTAGGCTGTTCATAACATGCAAAAGGGAAATATGAGGGCCATCAACGTTCAACAGCAAAAGTTTGTTTTGTTTGTTTTTTTTTTTTTGCTCTACGGTCATCTTGTGCACACTTTATCAACAGCAAAAGAGCAAAATTCTCTCTTTCAATCATATTTCAATGGTTATCTTATGTTTTTATATTTTTAATCTCTGAGAATCTTGATAGCAGTAAATTTTGTTTTGTTTCTCCTTAACAATAGCGCATCTTTTTACCATTTAACGTAGAGTTTTATGTTTTAAACATGTTTTTTAACAAAGCAATATGTAAATATATTTTGAATACGTATTCTTTTTTTTTTCAGAGTAATTAATGTAAAAATTATGCATAGCCCACTTGCAGTTTAGAATTTATGCATTGTAATTAACATTGAATGTTTCTTTTTTATTTCATATTTCCAGTACAGAAAACCATACATGCAGAATAATATCAAGATATTATTTTTTAAAAAAATATTTGAATAAAATATTGTTGTCTTAAAAGATTGGAGGGGCGTCTGGAAGTAGATAGATTTGAAATTTTAAACTTTTTATGAGCGTATGAATGAATTAACCAGCTAAACGATAACCAAAAGTATAAAAATATCGAAATTCATAAAATAATAGAAAGGGAAATTATTTAAAAAAAAAAAAAATTAAAATAGAATAGCTCAGAACAGGTTGCATACTTGGCAGTTAATAAAACTCCGTAAATTTATGAATAAGTTGCACGACAAAACCAATTCGAATTCAATTATTCCAATTCAATATCAGACAAATACATTTAGCGTAAGTGAACAGTAGATGATTTAATTCCCACATCATCCATGGGCTAGAAACCTCGATTGGTTTTTTATAGTATCGTCAGGTGCGCTAATCCTCTTTTCCGTGTCAGGAATAATGAAGTACTTTGTTTAGATCGATACAAAACACTTTTATTTGCTTGCTGTGGAAAATTAATGATGATCAAATCCAAAATATTTATTCAATTTTGATTTTTAAGAATGATGTTTAAATCTATTTTGATGTATTCTTACCCAATTTGATAGTTTTTTTTAAGCATATTATTCCAGGAGATAATTACTGTTCCTTTATTAACTATTCTAGAAATATTGGTTTCTTAGGAATCTAAACGACGGAATAATGTTTTTATGGCAATCCACCAGTTAAAAGTTAACTTTCATAGTATCTCCAATAAACGCACTTATTAGGATGGATAAAATTGGTTACAGACTAATAAAAATCATAAAAAGTGCACACATACCATTATGAAGACAAATCCATATCCAAACAATTTGTCTTCATAGGGTTCTATCTGGTTCCAATCATAATCAATCCAGTCATAGCCAGAATCCTTCATTTTTTACCCATAAATCCAATCAATAAGATCATGCCAGTGGCAACAATAAAATTCAATTCAAACCAAATGATAAGAAACATTCGTGACAAAACACAGAAACTCACCTTCCCCGAGAAAGCTTGGCTCTTTCAAAAGTAATTTTTAATTCACAAAAAAACAGTACACAACAAAAAACAGTACACCTCTTTCACTTCAGAAGAGATGATAAACATAAAATATCGCAGAAGTTCTCCACTTTTTTTGAAAAAAAAATCTATGTGTTTAATTACATTCAAAATTATCAGGGATCACTGAAATGATCACGAATACGTTATAATAATAGGCAGTACACAAAAATGAGGCATTATAACAATGTCTTCAGTTTTATGTTTAAATTATCAACAATGCTAATGTTTTTATATTGTTATAGATTGCATTGTTACAATCTTTCACTATTGTGTCCAATTTGTATATATAAATATATGATACACAGAACCCCAGAATCGCTATTAATATGTTAAAGCATCTTCCAATCCCCTTGGTAACTCCCATTAAAATCACTGTTTAAAGAAAAGAGGAGGAAAATTGATTATTATTGTGACAACGGGTATACATCGATAGCCTGTCTCTACGGTGGAATCTTTCCTCTTTTTTCTTACAACGGAAATATGAGGAAAAATCACTTAAATATCTGTCTTCGCTAAAGGAGGTGTCCTGCTATCTTATCCCGCTAATAGTCTATTTTAGCATACATAAGTGGAATACGAGGCTCACCAATGTACAACAAGAACAATATATAATTATTATCCTTTTAAAAATATTTGTGAGTAATAATAAACCTTTCATATTAAAGAAACAAAACCATTGTATAATTATAAAAAATTAAACGCGTAACGATAGAACAAATCAATATTGTCTGCTTCAAAAGAAACCTTTATTAACAAGTAATCACAATATTCTCTTTCATGACTTCCTGTCAAAAAGAAAAGAATCGAATTTCTGCCATACCGTCACGCCTTCCCAACTGCTCCAGATCTTCGATCTCCGACCAACCGCAAATAAATAAGACGCCATTCTGCCACGTTCCATCCGATGATTTAAACCACCCCCATTAGCTCCCCGAACTCACGAATCCGACAGATTTGTAGCAGACGATTTCGAAAATCCCCATTATATCATCGCAGACGATAAAAAAAAAAGGCCTTGATACCCGTGCCCCACTGTTAGGAGGGTGGATGTGCATTTCATTTGGTTTATTTTTCTTCTCTTCTGGGCTGATTTTATTGAGCTAGGGATTGTCGCGATTTTGACAGCTTTTCCCGTATTTTATGCGACAGAAAATAATTCTGTCGTCACGTTCCGTTTTTGCTGTATTTGTCACTTCAAAAGGTATTTTTCGTGATTGATGTTTGGTACTTTATTTGCAGAGAGAACATGGAATTGTGATGTTATGCTTATAAATGAATCCTGAATGTATCATTTAATCTATCCAAGATATTTCTGATTAATTCAATCTTGTAGAAAGAGAGAACTCATTTAAGTAATTAATTTTTGCATTTTTCATAAAAAGAGAAATATGATATTTTGAAATATTGAGAAAAATTTTATTAAAATATAAGCGCAATGTGCCAAAAATGCGAAATTTTTTTCTTTAACATAATTTTTTGTTTCACTTATTTTTTTAATGTATTTAAAAACCATGATACACTAAACATTTATCTAATTTTAATGTACACAACTAGCATGTATGTTGATTATGGTTCAAAACACTTGGAGGCGTGAATTGCAAACATTATTTTCAGAAATGATGAAGATTCTTAGACAATTGGGACAGCATTTGTATAGCATTTTGAGTATGCATTTGTATAGCACGGTATATACGGTCGTGTTGATTGGTAGAAGTTTTCTATGTTTTCTCTTATGCAATATACAAATGCGTAGTGGTTTCTTAAAAGTTTATCTGGAGGATAATGTTCTCTCTTAATCTCCCAACATTCAACTGTTTGTGATATGTTTAATATAGAACGGGGCTTTTCAAACAAAGTACCCTATTTACCCATACTCATGATTGGGATGGCAAACAAAACTCTGATACGATTCCTTTATTTATATTCAGAACTTTAAAAAACTAAAATAAGGGAAGATTGCGTCAGAGACTCTGACATTGACATTCAGATTTTCTAACATTGGTGTGATTTCCTGGATTTCACGAAATTTGCTTAATTACAGAAAAATATTCAGAAATTATCCAAATGTTATATGGTATACAAATACATTGACAAAATTTTAAAAATGAATGTTATCAAATGTTAATATGCTAAAATAAATACTTACCAGTATTACACTGGTGTTCAAAATTAAAATTTTCTTCTGGTTAATATCTGGTTGAATTAATGGACATATTGTAATTAAATTATATATGTATATAGGATGATTTAATCCAAAATAAAATAAATAAATAATGTAGCCACAAAAACAGTTCTGCCACACTAGCATAAGAGTGCCTCAGATTGATCAGTGTTGGAATATCTGAAGTAGAACTTTAAAAAATTGATTGTGTTTTCTGTTTTTCTGTGAAAGTCTTCACCACTTCTCCAAAAAAACTGTTTCCTGAATTATTTCTTAAAATTGGAAAGTGTTTTTAATCTAAACTCCCTAAAGCATTCCAGAATTGCTCCATATGGCTTATATCAAAGTTCTGACGGGCCATTTTAAATGGTGAATATATTCATTTGCCAGCAGTATTTCGATCAAATATCCCACATTACCGTCCATTAAATAACCCATTTAATAATCCATGTTAATTATTTGTGTATCAAATTTTTATTTAGATATTTTGTTAATTTTTCATTAAGTAATAAGAATCTTAATTTAGAAGTTGTTTAATTTTGGAGTGATACACAGGTGATTTAT
Source organism: Caerostris extrusa (assembly GCA_021605095.1). Taxonomy (NCBI): domain Eukaryota; kingdom Metazoa; phylum Arthropoda; class Arachnida; order Araneae; family Araneidae; genus Caerostris; species Caerostris extrusa. The sequence continues at coordinate 28,510 of BPLR01020449.1, read as the reverse complement.
GATATACAGATTGATTGTTGTTGTTTTTGTGTATAATACTTCCATTAAAAATTTCTGTCCCCACCAAGTAGCTCCATGTGCTCCTGCTTAAGTTATATAATTTTTAACAGATATTAATAAGAAATGTTTTACTTTCTATTCCTGTTTCTATGAATTGTCCCTTATTTTTACACCACCACTTTATCTGGTTCCAATAAACTTTTCATATCAATAACATTTTGGACAACACTGGCTTATTTTTTAAAAAAATATGTAATGAAATTACAACCATGTACAATATTAAAAGAGTAAATAAAATTCGATCTTTTCATTTTTCAAGTCTCCGTTCTGAGAGTGCTAAAATGATTTCCAAAATCTAAGTGTCTCCACCTAGCTGATCGATTTATGAATTCCATCTGACGTAGTGTAATTTATAAGTTACGAATTAAACATGTATATTTTTCATTGTGAACTGTGTGCATTATTTTATTAATTTTATATATATATATATATATATATATAAGTTGTCCATGTCAGCGTGGAAAAGAAGACGTTAGAACTACTAAAATAAGATTGGCCCGGTTCGAAAGCTAAATAAAAGGATAAAGTGTTAGGTCTTTATTTGAGGTAAAGCTTGCTAATCTTCCACATGCCATCCTTTCAACTACATATCTGCAATTCTGGCGGTGAATCTTTCTTGCCAGAGTGTCAGGAGAAGGAAAAAACAACAATAATAAAAAAAACCATTAGAATACATTTATATCAATTTAAACTTTGCAAATAATAAATTTAATTATTTTTAGCGTTCAAAACAAAATCGAATTCTTCTAATTAAATTCTGTTTTCAGAGTTTTGCTATTTAAGAATAAAAAAATCCCATGACCGAAAAAGAATACCTAAAAGAAATGAATAATTTATGTAAAAGTTAAATTCTCTTTATCCATTCGAAATTCAAGTGAGATTAGTAAATTCCAATATAAATTTACTGCTTGAAAGCATTTTTTTCTGATGCTTATATTTGTGGAATATAATGAGATTTTTCCTTCACTAAAATTAAATAACTTAGGTATGATGATTTTAACAGAAATCGCTTCGAATTCTGATTTACTGCATCTTTTTAACAAAAAATATGAATTATTCATGATTGAAAAAAACATATTCTTAATTTATGCAGAACTCTGAAATGACATATGTTACAGATTTGCTTTTTTATTCAATTACACTCCTACTAAGCTAAAATGCAAAGTGATGTTATTAAATAGAAATATATAAGAATCGTCAAACACGTCTCTTTCTACAAAGTGGGAATTTAAAACAAATTGAATTTAAAATAGCCTAAAATTGTTCACTACATATTAATAAAAGCATCACTATGTTAGAAAAATTTATTCTGCACTTAGCTAAAAACTAGCACTAATTAGTACTAATAAAAACTAGTACTAATCATAATGATAAACTACATGTAAATAATGCTACAAGAAAATATATAAGTATCTTATGCATGCAATTCTCTTTTCTGAGAAAAGAGTTTCAGATCGAAACAAGACCGGTGGCAGGTGATTCTAAAGTTTGCTTATAGATTTCTTGTCATTTCGAAAGAAGCTTCGTCCGATAAATCTTTTGAAGACTCGAAACAAATAACTCTTTGAAAGTCCTCTTGACATTATGAAACTGTGATGCTGCATGTCTATGAAAAATATAAAGTAAAATAACTGATTATCTCATATGCTTCTATATACCAGAAATCCGTTCGTTTTATTACACAGGTCGTCTATATTAAAAATTATAACACAATTTTAAAAATGTCTTATTTGTGCGTAATCGCAATGTGCAAGAGTGGTAGGGTTTAAATTCAGTTTCGTTAAAATCATAGAATTTAGAAATGATGAGATTCAATGGGAATTTATACATCATGCATACGTATATAGCGACGATAATCAAGTGAGATTTCAGGTTTTCCTTCATTTGACACACAACTGCCAAGCAATCAATTCTATCTTAAAAGTACTCCCGGATTGAAATGTCATCTCTTCATTTCCCATTGGTGGCCTGTTACTAACATGCATAAGTGGAACACAATACTTAATGAAGATCAACAAAACTACCACTGAAATTAAATAATCTAATAACATGAGTGTTTATTTTTCGGCTGCCAGGTAGAAGTTTGCTGGGCTTACTTCAAATGAGAATTACACATGACGGTAACCGCCCTTAAGTCTTTCCGGAAGACGATATACAACATCCATCATGAACAGAAAAATAATGAGAAAAATAATAGAAACTGAAATCTGCTCTGCAAATTTTAACTTATCATGTTTGAACATAAGTTGAACGGTCATCGAAGTAGATTAGACCGTCTAAGAAGGTCATCATAATACATTGAAGCAGAAGACTTGTTATCAAGTCGACGTCGTTTACTAGACGGTGATGGACCGTTGGATGTTTGCTGACATTTCTTGACACGACGTTCACGACGTAACGCATTTTCATGCTCATGTTTGGAGGGGTCAGCTTTAAACTTTTTGCCACTCTGGAAGATTATTGACATGCGCGGATTCAGGCTTGGTGGCTCGGCCCGAATCCTTTCTCTGCAACTTTTTCCAAGAGTTTCTCCAATCACCGTTAAAGCTCAACTTCACGTATATTTTGCTTCACTTCAGGCTTCTGTCTGCTTCGTCGGGGGCTTTCAAGATTTCCTCCTCCGTGTTTCGTCGGGTGGTATCTTGGCTCGACCCATATCACCTTATTTGCTTGCTGCACTAATGGACGAATGTAAACGTTGTTTACATTCATTAAACAATATTTACATTTGTCCATTGTTGTATCCATTATTCATTCTCCTTTGTAAACAATAGCTAACCATGGCCTTTATTTGCTTGCTGCACTTTTTGGATTGCTGCACTTTTGCACACCACAAACCTCTAACCAGGACAACATCATGTTCAGACATGATAATAAAGTTTAATCAATAGACAGTGAATTAAATATTTATTTGTAAAGTATCTTGAATTTCAAATTGTTAAGGTTTTTGTGAGCAACTATTTACTGTGGAATAGTTCATTTACATATACTAATGACTAAAAAAATATGTTTTTCAAAAGATACCAGAATATTTTTAGGTTATCCTAAATATTCTTTTTTTTTAATATATTTATTCACCAGTATCATCCCGAAATAAAGGCATAATTAGACGCTATCAAAATCTGGAAATATATTTTAAAATTTGTGTTGACTATGCAGTAATTAACAGAAACTTACTTCCGAAAACAATAACATTGAACAAATTAGTTAGAGAGGCACTTTTATTTAAATCTAAATACTCTCTTACAGTTCGGAACAAACTTTGGGAAGTAAAGTTTTAGAATAATAGTTAATTAAATATACGAAAGGGTTTCTCTTACAATGTGGCTAATTGAAAAATTTAGGGATTTAAGCATTTCTTAAATATTTTTAAGACTGAATGCAGCTTGCAAAACCCAAACAAATGCATTGTAATAATTCTGCATTTCGAGATATCTTTTCATTGACTGAATAATTTCTTATTTTAATTAAGTTTAAGACAACTTAATTAAAATGAATAGTTAATTAGTTAGTTTCAAATATTTTTGTGATACAGTTTTCAAAAATATAATCATTTTAAAAATATTTAATGCATATTTCTTGCGCTGTTGAGTTTCAAAATTTTAATTTAATATCATGAGAAGAATTTTTCTATATTAGAAGAATTGTAATCATATATGTACAAATTTCAATTGTAATCAAACGATGTTGCTCTAGTACATAATTTTTCATGTTGTCAAAGTATGATATATTTCCATTAAACTGAGGAAATGTTGATCAAATAAAGGAAACTGAGATCTGTAAAGCATGGTGCAAAAAAAAAAAAAAAAAAAAAAACTGGGATCTATAAAGCATGGCGCAATAAAGAAACTGTGATCTGTAAAGCATGGTGCAATAAAGGAACTGAGATCTGTAAAAGCATTGTATTTATTCTATTATTTATCTAACGACTGATTAACAAATTTAATGAATTTTTTTAACGGATGTTTTTATATTAGGTTATAAACATTATAACATTATTCAAGAAATTATCACATTATATTGAAACATTACAAGAGCATTACGACGTTGTAACGAAGTTTTATTACATGTATGTGCTGACTGCAAAATACATTAAAGCTTATTGTCTTTCTTTCAAATATTTTTAATTCCTCTGTTATTTTATTTCTGTTTAATTAATTAAAAGTCAATAAAATATTGGAAAACTAAATTGTTTAAAATTATAAAATTACTGTGAGAGTTACGGTTTTTATTTAATGAAAAAATTATGGTTTCGAACGATTACGAACGAGATACGAATTACGAACGAGATAAAAATTAATGTATTTAGGTGGACCAAAAATCAATTAATATCCCTTATATTTTCATAAAAAATTATTTTTTATTTTTTATTATTTGAAATGTTTTCTGATTCTAAAAATAGGTTTCTTATTTAAATAATATAAAGGTAAGTAAAAATTTTTAAAAAACTAAGACGTTTAAAACTAAATTATGAAAGAGAAAATTATTGATTTGCCTTTTTACTATGCATAAGACATTTCAACGTATATTTTTAAAATTATTTTTAATGCTCTGCTTCCTATTTATGTGGAATTTTTCTTCAAAAAAAACCACGTTTTTTCACACTGAATTCAAATGTTCTGAAATTCAAGCGATTTGAAGGTCCAAAAGAAAGAGTGAATTGAAAAGAAAAGAACCGAATAATAAAATAAAGATTAAAATTGAAATGCATTAACTTTTTTTCTTTTTAATAAAAGAAAGCCTCTTTGTACTGTCTTTGACTTTTTAAAATGATTCGACTTCTTTGTGGTTTGCGAGAGATCCGAAGCTTTGTCTAACACTCTTCAAAGAAAGCGAAGGAAATTCGGAGAGATCTAATTTTAAAGCTATTCTAAACAGATGTTCTGCATTTTTGGCTTTTTCTCTTTTTTTGAAATTCTCTCCCTTTCCATTCATGTTTTCTTAACTTGCGGAAGATTTTTTTATTTTCTGAGTTTCTTAAATATTTTTTTTTTTTTTCAAACACTGAAAGTTGAAAATATTTGCGAGTCTTTCTTATTACGAATATAAAAACAATAAAAACTGTTCATTGAATTGCTGTTCTAAGTTAAATAATATTGTTGATTAAATTATCGAGCTCATTGAAAAGTGAAATGCTTTTAAAAGTACAAATAACATGATTTTAATTTAAATCAGTTGATTTTATTACAACAATGTAATACTGATTTTGCTATAATGTTAAAAAACAGATAAATAAAATGCCCAAAAGCAAGATCTTGCCTGACTTGAAGCTAAGTAGTCACGCAAGCCTGTGGTTGAATCTGCTAGTGGAGTTCGTTGCATCACTGCTTTCAGAAATGGAGAAACTCTATGGTTATAGTGACATCTGTGTGTGAAGCATATCGCATCGATATACAACTTGTTTGCAACAAATTGCTTTTCTGGTGCAATTAATGCATGAATTTACGAGTTTTATTATCTACCAAGCATGCAACATGTTATGCGTTGTTTTCTTTTCTTTTTTTTATATTTTTGAATAATTTCACTTTCTATTATTTTAGAAATTTCAATATTTACAGATTTTTGACTATCATTTATCTGGTGAATTCCTTCACACTTTCACCAAAATTTTAAAATTAATTTATCTACTTTCTGATACATCAGGGTTTATTAAAGATACTTTTACTACTAAATATTCGATACGAAATGTGCTCTTACTGTTGTTGTGTTTCTATATTTTTATTTTATTATTTGTATATTCTTTCAATTTCTTTTTGAGTTTTTTCGAACAATTTGTCAAGATCCATTTATACAAAAATGCCTTTCGAAAAAAATCGTTATCGTTTATCTCAAAATCGTTATTAGTTAAGTGTAATAGAATTTAATTACTAAAAAATATAAATATCCATAGTAATAAATATAGATAGGCAATGTTATGTTTGCCATTATATGTATGCTTTTACCTGAAATGATATCTAACCAATTCAAATCTTCATGTCGTAAAAAAATTAAATTAATCTCTTTAGACGCCAACAACTTTGACCTGAGATCTTTCACTAATATGTAGCAGGTTCGCCATTATTCGTCAGATATGTTGCTGATTCAATGTTACACTAAATGTAACATGCTGACTTTCTACACGGCATTCACACCACAATTTCAATTAAACAAATCCTGTGACAATTTCTGCATCTAATGTAATTCAATCAAAAGAGATTATGACTTATAAATTTAAGGTACCCAACAAAATCCCTTGAATAGGTAGATAGATCTTCATTCCAGAATTTTCCTGCCAAGAAAAAAAAAGCGAAGAGGTTAACCATAATTGTTTTTATTTTTTATTTATTTATTTTTTTTTTTACATGGAAAACTTTTTTTCCTCTTGTGTATACATCTACAGATGAACAGTTTAGAGAACTGTTACAGAGAATATTTTTTTCGGGAAATATTTTATATGTAAATTAGTTATTGGTAATAGCTGAAGAGACTCGTGGATTAGGACGATTAATGTTACTTAAATTTAAATCCCATATGAAATAAAGTTCGATATGTTGCCCAATGGAAATGCGTGGATTGTACAAATATAATCAAATTCCGATACACTGGCAGCGAATGTTTTCCCTGTTTTTGATAAGAGTACATTCGATGATAATTGTGACAACACCACGCACGCATGCATGCACACACGCACGCACATGCACACACACGCAACTGCACGCACACACACACACATATATATGTATATATGTATGCATGTACGCGCGCACGCGTGTGTGTGTGTTTGTCTATATATCATAAATATATATGGTAATACAGTGAAAACAGTAAAGCTTTTATTTTTCATCTTTTAAATTTTCACATGCAATAAAATATGACCTTAAAAGAAATAAATTTACCAGAGACGAAAAAATTTATTGTTTTTCAGTATTAGTAATCTTTTGTATTAAAGAAATAACACATCTGCAAAAAAAGAAAAAATAAATGCTTCGGAACAAATTAATAGTGTCAAAAGAAAAACCTTTATTAACAAGTAATTATAATACTCTATTTCGACTTCCTGTCAAAAAAGGAAGGAATCAATTCTGCCATTCCATCACGCCTTCCCAACTGCTCCAGATCTTCGATTCCCCTCCCCGCAAATAAATAAAACGCCATTCTGCCATGATCCATCCGATGATTTAGACCACCCCATTAGCTCCCCGACTCACGAATCCGATAGGATTTGTCCTTGAGACGATCACGAAAATCCCCCATTATATCATCGTAGACGATGGACAGGGGAAAAAAGGTCTTGATGGCCAGTGCACCCCTGTTAGGAGGGTGGACGTGCATTTCATTTGGCACTTTTCTTCTCTTTCTGGATATTTATTGAGCCGGGGATTGTCGCGATTTGACAGCTTTTCCGATATTTTTTGCGACGGAAAATAATCCCTGTCGTCACGTTCCGTTTTGCTGTATTTGTCTCTTCTAAAGGTATTTTTCGTAATCGATGTTTGCTACTTTATTTGGAGAGAACATAGAAATTGTGATGTTATGCTTATAAATGAAACCTAAAGGTGTCATTTAATCTATTTATGATATTCATGATTAATTCAATCTTGTAGAAAGGAAAAATCATGTAAATAATTATTTATTGCGTTTTACATAAAAAGAAAAGCGATATTTTATGTTAATTTTGGGAGTAGAATGCTATTAAAGTAAAAGAATAATATACCAAACATATAAACTTAATTTTTCTAGAACAAAAATTTTCTTTCACTAACTATTTTTTTAAATTTACTTTATAAGCATTAGATACTTAATATTTAGGAAATACTAATGTACACAACTAGCATGTATGATGACTTAGTTTCATAATATTTGACGACATGAGTTTCCAACAAATTTCTATCAAAATTGAATAACATTTGCATAGTATTCAAGTTGACAGTCAGGCTGCTTGGTAGAAAATGTGGGTTTTCTTATGCAATACACAAATGCATCATAGTTTCTTGAAGTTTATCTGCAGAGCAATGTCTTCAGTAAGTATCAAACGTTCTGAAATGTCCTCCAACGTTCAACTGTTTGTGATATGTTTAGCAGAGCATGAGGTTTTTTAAGCAAAGTACTCATTTTCCCTGTATTCTTTCCATTGATTGTGATGGAAAACAAAACTTTGATACGATTCCAATGATTGTGTTTACAGATTTGAGAAATTAAAATAAATGATTATTAGGTCAGAGACTCTGACATTGACATTCAGATTGCCTGTCATTGGTGTGATTACCTGAATTTCACGAAATTTGCTTATTTACAGAAAATGTTATATGCTATTGAAATATATTTGACAAAATTTTAAAAATGAATGTTATCAAATGTTAACATGTTAAAATAAAATATTTACCAGTATTACTCTAGTGTTCAAAGTTGAAAATTTTCATTTTGGTTTAATATCTGGTTGAATTAAAGGGACGGAGATTGCAATGAAAATATATATATATAGGACGATTAAATCCAAAGTAAAAAAAAATAAATAAAATAGCCACGCAACAGTTCTGCCACTCACGCATTATAGTGCCTGAGATTAAGATCTGAAATAGAAATTGAAAAAAATGAAAAAAAGAAACATTTATTAGGTGATATGTTTCACCATTACAATTGTACAAAAATCACAACTTAGATTCATTCTAAAAGTCATGAGTTTCTGTTTTTTCTGTGAAAGTCTACGCTACCTCTCCACCAAAAGGTGTTTCCTGAATTATTCTTTGAAATTGGAAAGTGTTTTTAATCTGATCTCTCTAAATCGCCCCAGAATTGCTCCATATGGTTTATGTCAAGAGTTCTAGGGGCGAATATATTCATTTTCCTTGAAACTTTTCGATCAAATATTCCACATTGAAATCCATTAAATAAAACCCATGTCAATTATTTCTATATCAAATTTGAATTTAGATATTCTGTTAATTTTCATTAAGTAATACGAATCTTAATTCAGAATTTGTTTATAATTTAGGAGTGAAGAAAATGAAATAGTGATCAAAAATTCCATGCAGATAATCTATTCAAAATTGGAGGTATATAGATTGATTGTTGCTGTTTTGTGTATAATACTTTCATCAAAAATTTGTATACCCACCAAGAGCTCCTTGTGCTCCTGCTTAAGTTGCACAAGTTAGTAGGAAAGGTTTTCCTTCCAGCGAGCGAGGGGAGTGGTGAGCAAGTAAGTGAGAGTGAGTGAGGTGGAGTGGAGTGAGTGAGTGAGTGGAGTGAGCGAGCGAGCGAGTGGAGTGAGCAAGCAAGTGAGAGTGAGTGAGGGGTGGGTGAGGTGAGTGAGTGAGCGAGCGGAGTGGAGTGAGTGAGCAAGTAATTGTGAGTGAGTGAGTGAGCGAGCGAGTGGAGTGAATGAGCAAGTAAGTGAGAGTGAGTGTGCAAGTAAGTGAGAGTGAGTGTGCAAGTAAGTGAGAGTGAGGTGAGTGGAGTGGGTGAGTGAGTGAGTGAGTGAGTGAGCAGGCAGGCAGATAGTTTGAAATTGCTGTAAATTGTAGTCAGCAGTTAAATGAATATAGTCAAGTCAATTTTGCTGAAATGAAAAAATTTTTCTTCATTTTATTGACGTTTTTATGGAAATTGAAGAGCTGGGTTCCAGCCCCAGGAAGGAACACGTCAATGAATATCGAATGTTGTAAAGCAACTGCCAATCCAGGAGAAAAAAAAAATTAAAAAAGTAATTGCATATTTACAAATTCTCTGATTAGTATCCTGTACAATCTGGGGCGAAAGAATAGGATAATTATCATGAACAGAGAATGATTTGGTAGCTATTCATAATACGAAAGTTAGAACCAGTGTTATCAGTATATTTTAGTATATATATATATATATATATATATATATAGTATATATATATATATATATATGTTACACTCATGCCCATAAATTAAGGATAATGAAGTTCAGGCAAAGAAAGAGACAGAAGCAAAACAAATTTGACTTATTTGTAAAGTCTATTTATTAAACAAAAAGGTAAAGAGCAAAAAAGATGCTATATGTTTGACATAATTAATAAAAATTGCGATTTTTACTCCCTGGAGCAAATTTAAAAAAAGAACCTATTTACAAAAAACTGTATAACATGGTTAGTAGGATGGTTAATATGTAGTATGTCTCCCGGACGATGCAATACAGGCCTTACAACGTCTAAGCATGCTGAGTATCAAATTATCAATCTGATCTTGGGGAATATTACACTACTCATCAAGCAATGCTCTCCGAAGTTCCGGTTGACAGGTGGGAGGGGGTTGACGGGCTGCAATTCGTCGGCCAAGCATATCCCACACATGCTCTGATTCAAGTCCGGTGAGTATGCTGGCCAATCCATACTGGTGATATCCTCAATTGAAGGCATTCGTCTACAATGTTTGCACGGTGAGGATGGGCGTAGTCATCCATAAACAGAAATTCAGCACCCATGGCGCCCCAAAACCAGAATGACATCCCGATAGATGTGGCCTGTCATCGTTACACTCTGAACATGGAGGTCAGTTCTGGAACCAAGAATAATTCCTTCTCAAACGAGCCATCCTGCACCACCGTAACGGTGTCGTTCAATGGTGTTCTCTTGGTGGTAACGGGTACCTGGCGCTCTCCATATGAAAGTCCGGCGAGAATCTGACTGCAAACTAAACCTGGACTCGTCGGAAAACATCACACAAGACCACTGTTGCGGTGTCCACAATGCATGCTCTCTACTCCAGGTTAATCGCAGGCGACAGTGAGTTGCGGTAAGTGGAACACATCTAACAGGCCTACGAGCATATAGAGCAATGTGCTCTAAGCGTCTGTACACGGTCTGCCTTGAAACTGTCGTACTAGTTGTTGAAGAGAGCTGACGAGACAGATCTGATGCTGTGTTCCGTATGTTTCTTTTGGAAGTAACTGCTAAATACCGGTCCTCCTTCGACGTTGTAACTCGGGGGCGACCTGTGCTGTAGCATCTACTCACATTACCATCATCTTGGAATCGTTGCCAAAGCTTGGAGATGACACTCTGGGCGATTCAAGTTCCTCGGATACTTCCAGCTGGGTACGTCCACATTCCAGTCGTCCGATAATTCTACCACGTAAAAAATCATCAAATGCTTCCTTTGTGCCATAAATATGCGGTTATTGCACTGAAAGGCTTTAAGGCGCTTGTGAACAATTTTACTTCTTTTGCCACCATTCCTTATATACCCCTATCTTACGCTGTCGTCATTGTGACGTACTATCCGCGCCATCTGGTGGTTTCCTGTAATTTGCATATTCTTCTTCAAGATGTGTGGGATAATTCTACAGGTGAAATTTTTATCTTAGAGTTCAATTTCTATGTGATTCTGAATTATCCTTAATTTATGGACATGAGTGTATATATATAGTATATACACTGACTACCAATAAGTATTTGGACACCTATGCAAATGGCGATATCTGTGGTCCTCAGGTACGTCACGGACTCCGCCGGTATATATCGTGTAGGAAATAGCATCGGCATTAGTTGCATGCAAAGATGCTGCGCAGTTCGGAGCTCTCTGATTTCGAGAAAGGTATAATTATCAGGTATCACAAATGTGACCGATCCTTAAGGGACATATCTAGCGATCTGAAGTACCCAAAATCGACAGTGGCCTATGTGATTAAGAAGTGGAAGGTGAGCGGTGATTGTCGGAATGTGCCCCGAGTCGACCAGACCAACGAAACTGGGAGATAGAGACCGACGAGTGCTCACCAGAGAAATTCGGAAGAACCGCACCCAACCGATGGCCCTCATCCGTGAGGAGTTTCAACAGGCATCCGGGATTATTGTTTCAATGAATACCATCCGTAAGGAAGCATCTGCATGGTTTTTATGGCCGTGCTGCTGCCCATAAGCCTTTAATCACAAAGTCCAATCGCGCTGCTCTGTTAATGTGGTGCAAAAGCACATCGAAATTGGACTGTAGATCAGTGGAAACGCATTCTTTGGAGTGACGAATCAGGTTCACCCTTTACCGTTCGGATGGCAGGGGTCTGGGTCTGGTGTCTGCCTGGAGAACGTCTCCTGCCAGAATGCATTGTACCAACAGTCAAGTTCGGCGGAGGTGGAATTATGGTCTGGGGTGTTTCTCCTGGTATGGACTGGGACCCTTGGTCCCATTCATGGTAAGCTCAACGCCTATGCCTACTGCACTATTTTGGATGGCAATGTGCTTCCCTACGTTGAGGAGGCAGTTTTACGGGTTGGACCCCTGTTACTTTCAGGACGACAATGCCAGTTGTCATATTTCAACGTTAACCAAGGCTTGGTATGGTGCCAATGGAGTTCATCGAATGGACTGGCCTGCCCAGAGCCCAGATCTCAACCCTATCGAGAACCTCTGGGACGCGTTGCATCGCCGAATTCAGGGGTGCACTACCCGTCCAAAATCGGTGAAGGGACTTCTATGTCTTCTCCAAGCCAGTGGAAGAAAATACCACTAGCTGTTATACAAAGACTTGTGGAAAGTATGCCCCGGAGGGTTCACGCTGTAATTGCCTCTCGTGGAGGCTCTACCAACTATTGATTTTGAATACAATTCGCTTTTCTTTTCTATCACAGGTGTCCAAATACTTATTGGTAGTCAGTGTATATATATATATACAATGAATATATTTGCTGAATATAGACATAATTATAAGCCAGAATATCTTTCGTTGGATTACAAGAATAATATTCCGAACGCACTACATGCCAGGCTCGGTATGTTCATATAGATTATAGTAATGCAATGCTCCCTTCCCACTTTAAGTCAAACTGCTTGGCATTCGAAGTAATATCATATAGCTATTGAAACTATTATGCTTATATTTAACATTGTCGTTTATTAAATTATCTTACCCATTCGATCAAGAAATGTTAACAATATAATATGCAAATATTATGATAATATATTTGAAATATCTTCGTACACATGGACAAAATTGTTAATAATTTCTGAATAATTTATATGTGAATTTATAAAATACAAACAGTATAATTTGACTTGACATATAACTAAAATGCAGAAACTCATTATAGTTTATTATTAAATGTTAAAAAAAATTATCAATATGATATGCAAACATTATGTTTAAAATATATTTCGAATGGCATTGCGATGATATACAAAAATCAATGTTATTAATTTCTAAATAATTTATATTGGGTTTTATATGCAACCGACAGCATATATATTCATTTTCCATGTAACTCAATTATTTCTAAAAACCAATAAAGCCTTATTAAATTTAGAAAAGAATTTCATTGTGAAATCATTGTTTTTGTTGATGTTTTATACAATGCAATCTGAATGAAAACTAGTACTAATCATAATGATAAACTACACTGCTACATGAAATGTACAAGTATCTTATGCATGCAATACTCTTTCTGAGAAAAGAGTGTCAAATCGAAACAAGCCCAGTGGCAGGTGATTCTAAAGTTTGCTTATAGATTTCTTGTCACTTTGAATGAAACTTCGTTCGATAAATCTTTAGAAGTCTCGAAACAAATAACTCGTTGAAAATCTTTTTGACATTATGAAATACAGCTGTTGCATGTCTATAAAAAAGGTTTAGTAAAACAACTTATGGTCTCATATGCTTATATATAAATATATATACACCTAATATTCTTTTTAGTTTTATTACTCAGGTCGTCTATGTTAAAAATTATATTGCAATTTTAAAAAATGCCAGATTTGTGTTAAATATGTGTAAAAAATGCCAAACTAGTCGTATTTTGCAAAATGGTTCAGGTTAAAATTTATTGGCGATGTTCTTTGAAATCATAGATTTTAGAAATGATGAGATTAGTTGTGAATTTATACAGCGTGCATAAGCATATAGCTATGATAATCAAGTGATGCTTCAGGTTTTCTTTCATTATATCTACTATCAATAAATGAAATTATTTTCGATATTTCGCATATTTTAACAAAACTCTGTTTTAGTTATCACAATAATAAAAAATCATTATAACTAATAATACATTTTTCAGATCATAATAATAATGATTTTTAATAATTATTTTTATTTTTATATATTTTACAAGTGTATTTTACTGATTCTTAATTTTTTTTTGTGACATAGAAATTATATGTATGCCATTGCAAAGTTTTGATTAATAAATGCATGTACATTAATATAAAAAATTATAACTGTCTTTCCGAAAATAAAGTGTTGAAAAAGAGCCAAGTCGCGATTCAGTGTCAGATCTAGAACGAAAAAGATAGGAAAGGTTGTCGGTTGGCCTATACATTTTGTTTTTAATAGGAGAAAAAGAATTAGATAGGAGATAGAATTGTAGTATATTTTATCGCTACTCTAATTTTCAGAAACTGTTAAATTAAATACTAACAGATGTACAAAGCATGGTATTTTTTCTAAATTCCAAATAACAAATTTAGAGAGCGAGTAGAATGTGGTGTATGAGAGCATTTCAATAGAGCATGAGTTCGATATATTAATACCGTGTTGACACATGATAATAGAAAAGAATTCAATATTTTTTAAGCTATTAAACAATAAATCTCTGAAGAGTTTAATAAAATGGTAAGCCAAATCGGGAAACAGGCGACTATAAAGCGTATTCACGAAAAATATCTTTTAAAACAACATTATTCTATTTATTAAAAATAAATATTAATTTAAACACTTTTGTTTGAGATAGTAAGAATTGAATTTTAATAAAGAGAATTGTTTTTTAGTTTTGCAAAATAATAGAATTCCTTGATAAATGTTTGCAGTTGGGAAAAAATTTTTTTGTTTCAAAACTAGAGCTTGCATAAAAATAACTTTAACTTCCTCTTAATATCATGGGAATAACGGGATAAAAAATTTTGCTTGTTAGAGTTTAAAAAAACGTAAGTTAAAAAATATTGTGAAATTAATTAGTATGCAAAACTAAAAGAAAAATAAAACACAAAAGAGTTAGAAAGAACTCTAAAAATAACCCCGTATTCTCCTAATCAATAAATAAACATGAAGTAATTTTTTCTAGTTAAAATTACTTCAGCAATAGTATAATGAATCATGACAATCTACGACTCTAATGAACAAGCTTTGTAGTTTTGCTTGCAGTCCAGTTCATAATAATCCATAAAAAAAATTTTTTTTTAATTTTATACTTCGTTTTCAGAGATTTCAAAAGATATTTTTCAAAAGTAAAATTCTTATACCTTTCAAAAAATAATTATTACTTCCAAAGTTATCTTTTTGGTATTACAAATTCAATACAGGTTGTTTTGAAATTTAATAAAATATTCGGCTTTTTATTTTAGATATAAATTTTCCATTTTGTATAATTTTAAATAAAAGAATATAATTTAACCTTTATACATAAATCGAACTTATGAAAACGTCTTGCTTGATTTTTTATTACGTTAATTTAGTTTAAAGATAATAAGGTAATTTTACAGTGGTTAATAGTTACAAATAACTTATTCTAAAAAAATGAGGGGAATTATAATTCTTAAAAATGAAATTATAATTATTGCATTTTATGCATGAAATTTTACTATATTTACTAAAGTATTATTCTTTCTATTTTTAATTTCATTATCAGTATTGTCAATGAAAAAAATATTTTTTCATAATTAATAATATAAACGCATTGCCCTGATAGTAATATGTACATAAAAAATAAATTAGTTAGTATATAATTTTTTAATTATTAGGATGTTCTGATTTATAAAGACTGAAATAAATTGTAACATTTTCAATACCAATGAAAGAACAAAATAATCTTGTTCACAATCAAATAAGCTAAATTAATCGAAAATAGAAAAAAAATTGAATTGTCTATATAATTTTTTAATAAATTATAAAAATAGTTATAAATATTTTATAAAATAATCAGATAATTATAAAAATAATGAGATAGTAAATAAATGTACAGTATATGTATTGTTTGAATGAAAAGTATTTCTGAAGTTAAAAAATATTGAAAAAAAATTGTAAATAAAGGAAGATAAAACTTTAGTTTTTCAAAATTTTTTAGTTTATTATAATCTTCATACCTAAATTGTAATATTTAACAATTCAAATATTTCAAACAAGAAAATTTTTCAGCATATATTCAATTTCCTTTGACAAATAAAATGTTTTAAATTTAAAAAAACTTCAATTTTCTTCGCCAAATATAATATTGATATTGCAAAAATTTCATATTTATTTAAGAATAATCATATAAAACTCATACGACAGTCAAATTCGAATTTGTTAAAATTATTTTTGTTGTTTCATAAACAATTCGGAATAGCACATTTGAGAATTCTTGCTTCAATCAAGTAGAATTTTCCTTTATTCGTTAGTTATATATTTAAATATATATCTTTTCCAACCATACTCTAAACGACTTTAGTAACTATTCAAAAAGAATACTTGTTACATTCGTCTGAACGGCTCTTGAAGAATAAATTCCCAATACGATACTTCCAATAATAAATTCTTCGCTTCAGATACGTGAAATACTATAGAGATTTAAAATTAAAAAATTAAATAGAAGACAGATATGTAGCTATATAATATAAAATGAATCTTGCAAATTGCTTTAATCTATTAACATAGGCCAGGCAAATTTACGTATTGATTCTAATTTATTCTTTATATGAAATTGTAAAAATTAACATGTAATACGAGATAAAGAAATCTAAATATATTGATATTACTATTATTTTCAAACATTCGTGAACGTTGATAAGTACAAATATAAAAACGGCTGTGTAACTTGACTTTCTCAAAAATCCTTATTTAAAATGAATTAACTTTCTTAAACTGAACAAAATTGGCAATGAATCCATCCAAAGACAAAGATAAAATAAAATAAATAATTAGATATTTTTTGTATTAATGGATATTTTTTTGGACATCTTACATCTTGGACCTAAGGGCCAGATGGCCGAATGGCTAGCGCTCTCGCGATCGGTACCACAAATATCGGGTTCAAATCCCGGCTTTACCCATGGGTGTTGTAGTGGTTCGAATCCACTTTAAACCGTAGGTCCCGCTCCTAACAGTCTCGTAGAGCTCTGTGGGGGCATTGTTACCCGCGTCCGTGGCTTACCATCAAGTTACACGCTTCCCTGGGTAATGCAAAGTGAATAACATCGATGTGGCAGCCCTTATCGCGAAGATCACGGTCTATTTGCCAGCTGCATTAGAAGGAAAAAAACATCTTTGGACCTAGCTTTCAATTTACTACTGTGCACAAAAAAGTAAGACCAATTATTTTATTTCCAAATTTCCTTATTTATTCTTTTCAAATTTATTTCATTCACTTATGCCAACTTTTTTCCAATCATCAATACATGCTAAAGTCATTGGCCGATGGCCTTTTGAGGGGTGCGCGATTCGTTAAATCTCTTCAATCGATTCAAAAACGGTGTCCCCGGAGTGGTCCTTAGGTTAAAGTTAATAGCCAGAAGTCGCACGGTGTGAATACGGTGATTGTGGAACGATATGGGTTTCATTTTCGGCGAAGGTCACGAGGAATCAATGCAGTGTGAGGTGGATCATTCAGTGTTTTCGGTACCAATCGAGATTTGTCGTGTTTGAAGCCCAAAAAGGAATTGAATGAACCTTTTGAAATTACAACTTCATCAGCAAGGTCTCTAATTGTAAATCGACGGTTTGCAAGCACCAAATCTTTCATTTTTTGGACGTGAAATTCGTTGGTTGAAGTTGATGATCGACAAGAGGGGCTCTTCGTCTTCAACGCTTTCTCTGCCTTTTTTGAACTGTTTATGCCACGTCTAAATATTTCTTTCCGATGTAAGAATACTCACCGAATGCCTTCTGCAACATTCTATACATTTCCGCAAAAGAAATTTAATGCGTGTTCTTTGCTTTATTAATTCAGACATTTCAAAAATTTGCCGAAATCAGATTTTGTGTCTCACAACGCAAAGAGTAACTCAAACACTGATGAATATTTTGACGACTAATTTCACACAGATGTCAAGGACAGAACCATCAACCCAAAAAGAAAAAAAAGTGAAATTCCAAGCCCCGAATTTTAAATTGAAAATTGATCTTACTTTTGAACACAGTAGAAAAATGGAGTAGAAGAAAGAAAATATTTTTAAATAACTTTCAGTTATTTGTAAATATAATATGTTTTGATACTATATCTCATCCAGTGTTTTCCATTTTAGAGAAATATTTCAACGCAAGCGAAAATTTATAGCTGCAAACAACTAATAACATTTTTTTTTGAACAATTTATTTCTTTTCACAAAATAAAGCATCTGCGATATGTTACTACCATTGCAGGATTATTTTTATATGACAACAAGTAAACAGGCGAAAATAATTTCGTATAGTTTGTGATAAACTCTTTAATCCGCTTAGAATTTACACTCCTCAAAAGAAGAATATCTTAAATTAGATCAAACTGCTATTTCAACTATTTATTTCCAGCACACTAAAATTTTTAAAAATTACTATTTCTACTGAAACGTCTTCTTCCCAAATCATATTTATCTTTTCCCCGTTAGAAATAAATTCTTTTAAAACTCAATAGTTAAAAAAGTATTCTTTTTTTCGAAATAAAAATTTCCGAAATCTATAATCGGCTTATCCAGGAATGTTTCGAATAGAAAAAGATATCATCTCTCGCATTGATTTTGACAAAGAAAAAAAATAAATAGAACTGTTTTAGTGGCAAAAATAATCAAATGCAGTACAATTTTCACTGAACTCTGCCATTTTAATTTCCTTTCATAAAGTGAGCATTCGTATTCCGAAGAAGAATTAAAAGGAAAAAAAAAAATTAAAAAGGGAATTTCCAAAACTATTGTGAGGGAAAATTTTCAACAGCTATTTTCTTATTTTTTCATTATATTTTAGAGCTAAAATCTTACACCTGAAAATTCTTTTTTTATTAATTTTTCAGCGAATATTATTAGGCAAATAATTAAGCGGTTTCGAATTTCTTTTCAATAATTCCCGCTTTAGAAAATTCGCATATAAATTCCTAAAGTACAAAAAAAAAAAAAAAAAAAAAAAAAACAGAAAAAATGAAGAAAAGAGTTCAAATGAATTGACTTTTATAATACTAAAAAAAAAACCTTCTCATGTTCTATTTCGAAGGAATTGTTTTTCTAGATTTATAGCTCGAAATCTTTGTTTAGTGCCGTTTATTATTAAAATAAAAAAAAACGATTGATTTAATTTTGAAGGTATTCAAAACAAATGTTGACTTTGAACATTCTCTTTTTTTTTACCTTTAAGTTTTCTTTCATAATATCTAATTTATCCTCAAATTTCATTTGCATTTCAAAAAGATTTTATCAAAAAATCTAAAACAAATTAATTGAATTTTGTGTCATGAATAATAAGAGTAATATGTTTACAAAAGAATTGGTTTATGTTTGTTTTTTATTTCTCACAAAATATTTCGCTGTATTAATTAAAGTTCCGTTCAATTAAATTTTTTTTACACTTAAATAAGCAAATTAAACTTGAAGAAAAGAAGTATAATTAGATAATGAAATGGATGTTTTTGCATTGTTATAAATTAAAAAAAACATTCTTCAAATTATTTTTCTTAAAATGGCATTTTGAGTAAACAATACATGTTGCTAACAATAATATTCAAGTCATATTTTAAAATCCCACGTGTGACGAACCAAAACCTTTTCTAGTTGAAGGAAATAAATAAAATTCCATTGTTGCACTTATAAGGAAGGGTCTAATTATGAACAAAGCAAAGTTGAGTAAATAATACAACAATGCAATATATATTGCTGTAAAATTTAATCTGCATTATTTTGAATTTTTGTTTATGCGGTAATGAATATATATTTGATATGATTCGCTACAGAGAATTCAACAAAAAAGTTTTTCATCAAAAAATGAATTTATTTTTATATTGTTATAAATTAAAAATAAATTACGTAAAATTGAAATTCAAAGACTTTGTGCACACAGATTGGTGATTTTCTAGCCTAAATAGTATAAGCGTAATTCAATAATCTAAATAAAAGGTAAAAGAAAAAATATCTCCAAGATTTCGACATATTTGATGATTTTATGAAATATTTGGCAAAGTAAAAGGGTGTATCAAAGAAACAAATAAAAAATTTTAACTCTCTCTCTGTATAAAAAAATTTTTGGAAACATTTAGGACTTAGAGCCAAAGATTCATCATCCGACCTTAATTTTTGGGGAAAATTTTATGAATTTTTTTATTCTTCATTGTTTATATTTTCCAGCCTAATTCATGAAGGATCAAAACCTTTTCTGAATGAAGGAAATAAATAAAATTCCAATTTTTCACCTATAAGGGTCTAATTAAGTGAATACGGGGTAATGAGAGGATAATCTTATTACCACGAATGCTATTAGTGTAACATCGTGAGGTTTTGATTTACGTATTTTCTACGTGGTGCTCTTTTATGCTGTACATTACAAAAGACCAAATTTTTCATTGCCAACTGGAATTTTTCCCTGAAAGAAAATTTGAAAAATATATCATAGAAAATAAAAACAAAAATAGTTTCTAAAATGATGCGTTTTCACAGCGTTATACGTAATTGGGTTAATGAAAGTATAAAATTGAGTTCGTTACAAGACACAATACTCCATTTTATATACATACATAATTTATGTATGATATTACAAGTTTTTAGCCTTCAATTTCAACACTGTCATTCCTACCTTACGTATGCAATGTCATAAAAAAGTATATCAAATTCCGACCCATTATATTCAAAATCCCATTTTTAAAACTACTCACTTTCCATTATTTAAAACATCGCAGATTTTAGGAAATGACGCACATTATTATCGATGATTTTAAGCTCCTGAAGTTAATGACTTATACGATGATTTGCAAGAATATTTTGGACATTTTTTTTCCGTAAACCCTAACAATAACTCCCCATATCTCTCCCTCATCGAATAATCAGAGCCTCTCTTCACCAAAATGAGCAGATGTCGCTGAAACTCCTCTCATAAATTCCACACTACTGACCCATCAAATTGTTACCCCTCCCTCACAGTCATCCACTTCTGATAGGATTAAACAGTCATTTGACACTGTTCCATCGGTGATTAAATAAGTGCCGTTATTAATCAAATATCATTTAAAGAGCGCTCCTAATGGTTATTAGCTTTTTAATTCCGCTCTAATGGAGGAAAACCACAGCATAATCTGTCCATCTAAAATGCGAGTTTTTTGCAATTTTTAAATATCTGGATAAATAACTATCAATTAAGTATCTGAAAAAATGCGTTTGGAAAAGTGTGCTTTCAAAGTTTTTTTTTTCGTTTGTATTATGAAAAATGTTGTTTGATTTTTATCATTGTTTAGGTAAAGTAAAAACGGCATGAAAAAAATCCGATGATACTAATTATAGAAATAAATAAATATATTTTACTTTATTTGGATGATAATTTCATAATTTAAAAAAAAAAAAAAAAAAGATTTTTGTTTTGAAAAATCATACAAAACATTAATAATTGATTTTTTTTTTTATCTTACTCAATGTTGATAGTGGTATTTCAACAAATTGAAACAGAAACAGTATACTAGTGATTATAGATTTTTTAGTAGAATCTATAGTAATATTTTCATTTAACATCGTTTGATAATTTTCTTCATTTGATTATAATGAATAAATTATATACAAACAAATTTTTTGCAGTTATTCACAACTAACGCCTGCAGTTATTTGCTAACTCGTGTAGCCTTCAATCCGGGTAATGTGCTGGAAAAAAAACCTTATTTACTTTCATTTAACTTTTTCCTTTTAATTAACTCTAACTGTAACCAGCATTTTTCATATAATTGTACGTAAAAATTTTAATGAACTAGTAGCGTCTATGTTTATTTACAGAAATAAAAGTTAAAATAAGTTAATTTCAATAAATAAGTTTATTTAAAAAAATTAAAGACTTATTAATTTCATCTAAATAAAATTTAAGTCAATTTTCTTTTAATAATATTGAAATCAACACATATTATTTGAAAATTGATTTTTAAATTATTAATGAAATAAAAAGTGTTTTCCATCATTTTATAATTATTGCTTAGAATATGTATACATCTCATTTTTATTCCACTTGAATATAATTATTCAGAATTTAAACGAAAAGAAATATTTTAAGTTTTTACATTAAATAAACAAAAAAAAATCTTTTATATGAATAAATTATTATTTCTTAGAAAGCATACCGGATAACTGAAAGCTTCTGAGCGAAATGTTAGAATTGAATTAAATGCTTTCCGAAGATGGAATAAAAGATGAACTTCAGAACGAAAGATATTTTTGAAAAGACTAACATCTGTTGGGAAGAGTTTCAAAATTAAGTCTCATGCTGAATTTTTTTTTTCTTCCTCAAAAAACACCAAACAAAGGTGTGGCCTTTCGAATACACAGAAAACGTGCAGAAGAAACTTGATTTCTTTGTTATGATGAAAACGATACGAAGTTCAACGGTATCAAAAAAGTAAATGTATTTCGAATTCAATCTTTCTGTTACTCTTTTGGTCTTTTTTTCCGCACCTCCAAAATTTATCAAAGTTATTTAAATTGAAAAGTTAAAGAAACAAAGATATAAGAGCACGAATTTAATATGTCTAGATTAGATTTCGAAATAAATTATTTGCAGAGAGATGCTTAACGTATAGTTACAAATATTTTTTAAGAATATATAAAGAAAAATATATCTATGAATATGAATTTAGATTAGAAAAGAAAAAGTAAATTAAAAGTGGATAATGGAAATAACAGTGTTACACATAATGTTATTAGGTCGCTTATGTTGATAGAAAATTTGTTTGATTTATATCGTATTTGGAAAAAAAGAAATGCAATTGTTAATAAAAGAAATGATAAAACTTAAAAAAGAATTCCAATTATAGAAAAGATAAATGAAATTTAAAGACGAAATAAATTTTATTTCTTTTGTTAATTATCATTTTTTTTTTTATAAATTTGCATGTTTTATTTCTAAAATAGCATGGTGGACTAACCGGTGGAAAATGCATAGTGTTTTTGATAGAAATAATCCGGTCTCTAAGTGCAACTAGCGAAGCTATCTAATCATGCCATATAGACTTTTTTACATTTATACAAATGTAAAAAACTTAAATGAATTTGTTTAAATTAAATTAAATTATTCCTAAGATATTAACATTTGTTGAAGTTAAATACTGAAATATAACTTCAAAAAAATGTTCACTATTGTTACGAATTACAAAAGCAGAATTTAGAATTTTCTAAAATTTCCTATTGATCAAAATGTTAAGGATAATTGAATGTTGGTTGGTTGGAGCTTAGTATAAAAGTATATAGATTTTGATCTCGATTTTAATTAGCTAATGACTACTGGAAATTGTAGATAAGTATGAGATTGACAATAATGATTCTCATTGTTTACTCGGTTACTTGAGTATTTATCACAAATGGAAATACAACACAAACAAATGGAACGTATACAACACAAATGGAAATTACTCACTTCATGAATACCTACCAGAAATCATTTTCAGCTCACATTGTTTGAAATCATCACATTGTTTACATTATTTTTCTTTAAAACAAGCTGTGTTTTAAAAAAAAAAAAAAAAAGAAATCTAACTGTTGGTTTTAGAAAGTCTCCTCAAAATTGGTCTCAGAAAAAAATCTTCAATCGTTTATTCACTACCCATTCACTGCATTCAAAGTCGCAAAAATATTTAAAAACAGTAAATGCCATCTAAAGATGGTCAAAACAAATACATTATTCATTCTTGTAACCCAAGTCTAACGTTCAATCAGTGAACAAAGAGAAGGATATAAAAAAATTGTTCTGTTATTGTATCTATATAAATACACAAGTCTAAAGCTAAAGATATATAAAGCTAAAGATATACAATCTACATTCTACATAAAGCTAAAGATAGTGAAAATAAGATATTTTGAAACTTGATGTTTTAAAATTGTTTATTAAAATCACCCGCAGTAACACTCCTGCATTACAAATTTGCAGAAAATTACAATAATGAAGTATAATATGAAAGTAAAAATTCTGAATAACTTAAAAATTATTTTAATCAGAAAGATAAAACTGCTGCAATGCTAAAAGTAATTAATCCTCAGCTTTATTTTTGTCAGCAATATTCGCAAAACCACAATTACCACAATTCGCTATTTGCATTAAACTTGTTTTAACAAATTTGTGGCAGCACATAATCCGCATTCCACAAAATAAGATAAAGGAAATCAATTAAAAACTTCTATGCTATAGCCCATAATCCAGGACAAACTGCAGATATCTTCTTTTGAGCTTTTACAGAACACTTAAAAGATGTACGAATAGTTTTTCTAAATTTTCTTTTTACTCTTTATACTTTCAAGAGAACACTTATTTTTATTAAATAACCCCCAAATGCTTGTGAGGCTACAATTATCCCCCTTGAACATTCCACAGCTCCCTAGGGTACGGTATCGTCCACATAGGGAACCAGTACTCCAGAGCAATGTATCACAAACATTTTTTTTCTTTCCCGTATCCCTTGGATAAAATTTTTATTTGGGAGTACACCCTATTTCTCATAATCCCCTCCCATCCCTGTAAAGAGAAAAAAAAAAAGTTATTCTGCCGTATATTTCTAGAAGAATCATTAGAAGCTCAAAGAAGGAAGGGTACATGCATAATCATGTGATATGATTTGTGGTATGTGAAGATAATGATAACCAATGATCAATTAATTACTAGATTTACCCCTATTCCTTTTTTAACAATTTTTTTCCGACATATTACTAATTTTGTTTTCATGGACGGGAATTTTGTTTTTTGAGCCAATCTATTGGGTACCCCAGTTGGAAAATATTGATTAAAAACATCTTTTTATTTCCAATGGTAAGGCAATACAAAAAGGGAAAAGATACAAAAGAAAAAAAAAAGAAAAAAAAAAAACGTACATAAAAGATTTCAACAAAGTTGACCGAAGTCATTGTCTTAAAAATTCTGTAGTTTGCCAGTATCTCGCCGTCTCTGATTCGCCATGAACCGCCAAGCAACGATGGAGATGAACTGATTTTTAGCTATGCCAAATCACAAAGAGGGCAGTTTGGTTGGTCGAAAATCCCAATACGATGTAGATGTTCATCTATATAATCGTGACCTGCTAAAAGGAGGAACTGAGCAACGGTTACACAACGTAGGCCATTAGAAACTGTTAGCAAATGCTCAACCTTCCATCGCTTCGTTTGTATTTGGTCAAATAACTGTAATTTATAATTTCTAGTCATAGTCTGTTTCCATAAAAGCAAATATATTATTATTTTGTACTGAAAATGTGTGAATTATATCAGTTCTTTTTGATGACAAGCCACCAGCATTCCATTGTAAGACATTCAAACCAACAAGAGGATAGTTAGGATAGAACTGAGAGCTCATGCCGAAAACTGTAGACCACTTAGCCGATAGAACGTTGTCCAGGATGCACCATGAGGAGTTAGGGCTACATTACACTGCTAAAAAGCCTCTTTTAAATTACTTAGATCTATACGTGCCAATAAACAAAACGTTTCTGTTTGTGATGATCCATTGGAACAGATTATGCCTATATAAACTTTTCTTAACTTTCAAATAATAGATTTGAAAGAAATTCTTACAAAAAAGTTAGACAATGCAATTATTATATGAGTTCTTAAACGTGATTTCTGTTCTTTGTTGACTAGTGTGTTTCCTGTGTCGTAAAATCTTATTAGAATCATATGGTAAATTTGGTTGTCATATCTTTTATAAATATTTTTTAGATCTCTGAAAATTGTTTTGCGTACACAGTTAGTTTTAGAATAAGTTCCATTAATCAAAACGACAAAATTCCATTATTATTATCTTTCGTTAAATTTTATGATGAATAGCTTACAAGGGATTCTATACAACATGTAGAAAACAAATATAGGCAATTTTATCACTACTATATTCTTTATTATGAAAGAAAGAATATAAACTGAACCAACAAATTTTGAATAAGTAATATTTGCAAAATTTATGTCATGCGTGCGCTGCAATGTAACGTAGATGGAGATAAAAGTTTAACTTTATTTTCCCTAACTATTGAATACAACAGTATTTTGCGAAAACAATTTGCAACATCGCGTTTAAAAATCCACGGTTAAGTTTACTATATTTTATACTTTTATCTTTTTCTCCAAAGACTTTCAAACCGAAGAACTTGGGTAAAATGGAATGGAGAAAGAATTTATTGCAGAAAGTATCAACCGGGGAATTTATACCGGGGAGCAATTCAGAAAATGCAATGATACATTATCTTTCGTAACAGGGGAAATTACATCTAAAACCTTACCAGATGCGAATTGAATACTGTAAATTTTATGAACCAACATTAAAAGTATATGTTACGATAACGGCTGTGCTATTGTAACATGATGTTCGCGAAAGCTAAAGTACATTAATGCTGGTGGGAATAAATAGTTTCAATATATTAATAATACAGCATAAACAAATATTTTTTGGTTAGAAGTATATCGATCGTTTTTATAGAAAATAAAGAGTATGTGAAAGTAAAATAGACTTTTAAATGTATTTTTACATCCAGCCATGTCTATCCAATTACGGAGATGGCTGGAATTATCGTTGTTGCTTTTAAAATATATTGATTTGGTTTACTGAAAAAATAACCAAAGTCACTTATAAAGTTAACTAATACGCCTTTTTTAAAAAATATTATGAGTTGATTGAGTGTTGAGTATCTGTATTTGTTGGATTTTTTCGGTTGTCATCTCATGTAATGCGAATGTTTAGAATCCTCTGAAAAAAAAACATTTCAAGCTTGACCAATGAGCATTTAGAAAATATAAAGAAATATATATGAATAACGTATCTAAATTAAGATTTTGCAATTATTTTCTCTGGTATGATATGTAATGTCAGTTTCTAATGTAGAACATTTTTTTTTCGAAAACTTTTCATTTAAAATTTTTGTTTTACAGAAATACATCGTGTCACCCATAATATACGGCGAATTAAAATTCATAAGCAGAGATTAGAGTATATATCCTTCAAGAAAGTTTTGGAATTGAATCCATTCGCAATCTTACTAGAACCCTTTACAATTGAGCTTTCAGTGAGATATATTAACTTTTTTGAATCTTTCTTATAATGAATTGTTTCGTTGTTATTATTTTATCGTTGGGTTTACAGATTATTATTTGTATCACACTAATTGTTATACTACATTAAGATACCACTCAAGGTTAGATATTGTCGGTTTAGTTAATAAAAAGATTGTATATAAAGTTTTATAGTAAGAAAATAGATAGAAAAGAAAGATACGCTATTTATCATATTTTTTTTTGTTAAGCATCGATGACCTCATGTTCCTTTATGTATGTCAGGAACAGCCCACCGACGGGTGATAAGAAATAAGACCGGGATGAGATATCGGGATAAGTGGCCAGCATTTGATGCCGTATGGAAGACAATCAGAAAATCTTTTACCAGGTAGTTTAACTATCGATGCGAGTGTCCTCCTTTTAAAAACAGTAATTGCAGCATATACCACCAGCAAATTAGAAACTCTACCCTCCAATACGTTAACTGCTAACGCATTGAATAGGGCTGCGAATCGAGTGTGTTAAGGTAATAAATAGGGTGTCTCGAAATTATTACTCTTGCAGTGGCTGTCAACGTTGAAAATAGTTCTGGCAGAACTGAACTATGAGTCAGGCTTGTTAGGATCTCTTTTAAATAGTTTGTCTCGAGAATATTACTCTTGCGATGGCTGTCAGCTTTTGAACTCATTTTTAGCAGAACTGCTATTCGACGCCACACAGCAATTACTAAAAACTTATGCTCAGTGGTTTTTATTCTTTTCCTGGTTGTTTAATAACAACAGTTTTTTCAATCTATTTTCATAGACTTGAGATAACACAGTCAAACACATTCAGTATTCGAGATGTTTATGTTTGAGAGCGACCAGAGATCAGTATTCCACAATAAATCTCCCTTACACAAAAAGTCTAGCAGAAGTCTTTATGACGTAATTAGTTCTTTTTGGTAGTTGACAATACCCATACGACAGCAATGGGAAAAAAAATGCCTGAAATTGCAATGGCTCTTCATGTATGCTTTACTTTTACGGATGTACGCTTTTTACCATGTGCTACGTGCCCATATCGACATCGACTGCAGTCTTTTGCAGACGCACAATGGTTTACATTTGCCACAGAATTCTCCAAAGAAATTTTGAATTATTTTATCGATATTTATTCAGATCTGTACGAATAATAAGTTTAAATTTTGGAAACGTTTATGCTGTTATTTGTTTGCAGTAACCATTACAAAAAATGAAAACTATAAAAAGGGATCATTTAGATTTTGGTAAATAAGGTGTTACATACTTTGCATAATTCTTTACTGGAAAACAAAAAATATTTTTCCAATTGATTAAAAAAAAATCAAAGAAATTACAAATATCATAAAAGTGCATATACGT